>BOPP01000104.1:3853068-3894666 GCA_017312745.1 Gryllus bimaculatus
TTCAAAAAATCATGTGTCTTGTCCTCTGGCATGCCGTATTGCGACCCCGTGAGGATATAGAGTAATTAAGATAAATACTCATTTTTTTAAGTTAGTTGAAACGTTCTTATTTAAAAACACACTTCATAGAAAAAAACCTGTACAATAATATTACAAAAGTATACGTCCTTAAACGTTACATCTTATCATTCATGACGTTGGTCTGAGATGATATATTTGTTACCTTTTAACACGTCTGTGCTTGAATGATACTTTTTCCACGGATATTAAAGATTCAGCCTTAGGCGGAAACTGGAATGTTTTGCTATTCTCTTTCAAGGAATTGTCATAAAACCGCACACGATTGGAATTAATGGAACTGCGCCATGTATCGATCCATTGCGCAAACATCAACTTCCGAAACAAAATGTTTGAGCTGCGGTCGAAAATAAAAGATAACCCGACCGTGTGACATCCAACATGTTTTCATAATTTATGCGAATTCTATTTTACATCCCAAAACTCTAAATTAAAACCAATATTCCAGTAACAAACAAATTAAACAAGATATTTGACAAAAAATAATAGAGCTTTGATTCAAAGCATTATATTTACAATCTATGTCCTTCAAAAGTAAGATTTATCTGAAAATATGATTTTCCTACAACAGTTCTCAAGTGCCAAGAATAAATCTAATTAGAATTAAGACGAAAAGTGTGTAAAAGCAAATGTTAAAAGCTAACCAAGCTTACGGCTATCAGTAAGACTACCAGCGTGATTAGTCCACAAAGACATCTCTCGCGGTAAAAACAAAGCAAACAGTCTGGTTACAACAATTTTTATTTCTGGTTAAAATAAAAGAAAATGCTAGAAAAATGCTAATAGATCAAGAAAAAATATTGTAATAATAAAACAACAAATTCGATATATTATTTGTTACACCAAACATTCATGAAGAATGCCAACATAAACGGAACTGGTTCAAATAAAATAGAAGAACTAAATCGACGGGATGACCAACACCAGAACCCTTCGGAGTTAGGTCTTCAGAACCTGAAACCTATTTTCCAACCGTGCCCTCAACAATATTCACTCATTTTTAAAACACACATTCTTCTTTCTAAGAATGTGGATCTACTTGGCCCGTTTTCATTGCACATATAAATGTACTTTTTTGAGAAGTATTTCAATAGTTCCTCTACTATGAAATCTGAAGCATCACCGGGTAGATAATACATTTAATTAACTTAAAAATGGAATATGAGTAGCATTTCTAAAAAGTAGAGTTACCCAAACCAATATTCATACTTGAATTCGATTTACATGTTCCTGATAAAGCTCTTTTTATTAACTACTGAATTCTCTTTATTATATTTTGACACCAAAAGAACGGACACCTAATATCTTTGCACTACCTACGTTATTAGGAAGAAACAATGCTCCTAATTATGAAACTTATTTGAAAAAGAACTAACTTCAAAACACATTAGCTCTAGAGAAATTTCACAGTTAAAATAATCTCGTGTATCCCTTAATCAGTTTCCAAATCTTCTTCTAAGAAGCCTAGGTCCTTAATAGTTCATCCTAACGTTTGAATACAATGTCAGAGTGTTGTAAACATTCGGTGTTCTCATTAAGAGAGTTTTCTTACAAGCGTTGAAGCACTGTATCGGATACGATTATGAACCACCTTTTAGTCTCTGGGCATGTGGAACTCCCAACTTGTTAGGAGTTACAGAGAAAAAAACGCTTCTCTGGCCAGAATATTCGCACTGGGCCCATTATTCCAGTATATATATATATAATATATATATAATAATATATATAATATATTTATATATATATACATACTATTGGTGTCTTAGTGCAACTTAAGTAGCGCGCGTCGACTGCGTTTTCTGCAAAATATTACGTATGCCTTTAGGAGGGTGTATGCGAAACTCTTCTTTTGAGCTTACATAAGACTTCGACGTTAACGGTTAATTATCACCGCCAACGTCAGCCGCGCTTCGTGAAGTGCAAAAACTCTCTACTTCGCCGAACCGTAGTCCAAACTGGCGTTTAGCTTCAAACTGCCGTTTCGCTTCGCAACGCCCGTTGGCGACGGTAGTGTAAGGCGTGGCGAGGAGGCGGGCGGCGCGCTGTGGGCAGTCGCGAGGAGGACGCCGCTGCCCGCCCGCGGCCGCTGCGCGCCTCCTCGCCGCTCCAGTTCACCTACGGCCGGGCGAGCCGCTGTCGCGCGGCGCGGCTGCTGGAGGCGGCGCGCGAGCGCTGGCCCACGCGACGCCGCCCCGTCCTCCGCCCCGTCCTCGCCCCCGCCGCCCGCTGCCCCGCCGCCGCGCCGCGCACGCCGACCCGCCCGCCAGCGTCGATCGCGCCTCCTCTGCCGTCTCCTTCTTCGAAGACCGGCGCAGGTCAGCCGGACGACAGACGAAATGGCAGAGAGAGAGGAGAGCAAAGAGAGAGAGCGAGAAAGAGAGCCGAGAGCGAGACAGAGAGGAGAGAGCGAGAGCGAAGAGAGAGCAGAGAGAGAGCGAGAGAGAGAGCGAGAGCGAGAAGCGCGAGAGAGAAGCGAGAAGAGAGAGAGATGAGGAGAAAGAGGAGAGGAGAGAGAGAGCGAGAAGAGCGAGTGAGCGTAGGCCTTTCAGCGACCGGGTCAAGAGCTACTTGGCGTCCCAATGCCAAGGCGGTTTCGAATCCTTGGTGCTCAACTTCGAAGGCATTTTGCCCTAGGAAGGTGCACAATAACAGCTATTACGTTTGGCACCCGTGCCTAGGAGCACGGCGTCTCCCGACAGCCAAGTAGCGGAAAAGATCTCGTGTACGGCCGAAGAGAAACACTCCATTCTGTAAACCATATGCTCTGTGACAAAAATGACCTGAAACAGAGGACGGTTATACAAACTCAGAAGAAATTTTGGACAGTATTACCACAAAATGGAGATAGCATTTGTTCATTTATCAAACAGGAAATTATGTCTCAAATGGACTATCACGAATTAATAGGAATTCAGGATAATGAATGCTGTACTAACCGTAAGAAACTTGATTCGAAAATAAAAGAATAAGAATTCATAATTTTCGAAATGATGTGTACTGAAAAAAATTCTCGAATGCGAAGCATACTTTCCCCAAGAACCATTCTGAAAAATGTCTTGAGGAAGAAAAACCGATTCGGAAAATTTACTGTTCACCATTTTCTGATCGTCATCTTATCTATCAACTAAACTCGTAACTTAATAGCCCATTTAAATTGTGTTAATCCACAAAGTTCAAAAAGAAAAAAGTTACACAAAAATTAAAAGAAATAATAGATATAGTGGAAAAACAGATAAAAATACAAATAAACAAACAAAAATAAAAGACAAACACCAAAATACAATACACCTTATTCCAAATGTTTAAAAAAATATTAATTAAAGAAACAAACAAAAATAGATTAAAAGTGCCGACGCCTACTCTGTACGCCTCTTTCACTTCACTTCCGTCACTGCATTTTTCTCTAAAGAGTATTATTTATGAAAAGGCAAGTTCTTGCCATCGCTTCTTGCCCGCGGCTGTATATTGCCTTTACGTGTCGTGAACCAATGCCACTACACTTCGCTGCACATCCGCCTGTACACTGCTCCACTCTTAAGAACTCTCGAAGCCATGCGCATTACTTGAGACTTGCCAAAAGATCTGCTGTGTGTCGTGTGTGTGTGGGTGCAGCGCGGCGTGGGGAGTCGTGGGTGGCGCGCACGTGGACGCGGGTTGCTCGCCCGTGGCGGGGGCGGGGGCGCGGGCGGGGGCCGTCGGCCGAGGCGCGTCGCAGGGGGCGAGGGACGCAAGCGAAAGAGCGCGGCGGCGCCGGCCGGCGGCGCAGCGCGGCGGCGGCGCGCGGGCGACGCCGGGCTGGCCGGCGCCGCCGACGCCGCCACCTCCGCCAGCGACTCGCGCTCGCTCTCGCGCTTCTCGAGACACGACCCCGCCTCCGCCGCCGCCGCCGCCACGGGCTCCACCTGCCCCCCGTACGCACCACATGAGCTCGAGCGGCCGCAAAGATGACCCGGAACACGTAGTGGAACATTTCATTCACAATGCAAACGTAAACATAAGCACAGCGCATAGACATAAACATTAACATGAGTCATAGACTGAAGTATTCACAATGCCTAACATAAACGTACGCAAAATAAGAATTTCTATTGGCTGTGAGACATTCTGGTTTACTATTGGTTAGATGTGAGAATCGATTTCGAGGTATCGACTGTGTCCATGGCCCATATGGTTTTACTTCTTTTATAGACTTCGGTCCAATTACGATTCTCGATTTTGAGTTACCGTACTGTGATTGGTTCTTGTCTTTCTTAAGCTTAAGCACATAAGCTTGCAAGTTAACGTCTGACGTGTTATGCTTATGCGAACGCATTGTGAATGAGTCCGCTTGTGGACATAGTCCTAACTTTTATGTTAACGCCATGCTTATGTTTATGTTTCCATTGTGAATGGGCCTTAAGACAGTTATGCACTTCCTCCTGGGCGATAGGCAACCCATCATACATTGATGTTTGTCAGGTTCACGAAATCTTTGGTGGGAGAATATTTTGATTCATTGATTAGCAATTCTGGGGACGTCGACTTCTAAAGTCATTCGTTACGTAAGTATAGTGCATGTTATTTGCTCTGGAGGTGGCGATGATCTTTCTCCGTTGGATAGTGAAATCCACCGCCAACCTACAGTCGGCTAGCGGTGATTTACCCAACCATCTCCTACAAGCGGGACAGCTCGCTGCCGGAACGAGCTCTGAACTCTCCACAGGTCTTCCGGCATGTGTGGTAGATTTTTATCTAATAGAGCTAAGTACGATTACAAAAATGCGCAGGGCCGAATTTCATTGAATTCGCTGTTTTTTGACAATTCCTTATATTAAAAAATTTCCGCGTCTTCTCATAACTTCAACTCTCAAGAGAGAGGTTTTTCGTAATGAAATGTCTTCTTCAAAATAAGATATTTAGGTCAAATTTTCATTATAATCTTTGAAGCTACAAAACTTGTAAATATCCAGCATTCTTTTTCATGCATGAAGAACAGTCATATCACAACTCGGGTGTGTGGTATAACGAATAAGGGATGTGCTTGGAAAGTCTAAGTAACTGAATTCGAATCCCAGTGTGAGCAAATCATTTTGGTGGGTTGAGGTTGTGTTACAATACTATGTAACCGTTAAAATAATGCGAGAAACTACGAGCTATTAACTTGAAGCGTCACTAATTTTCTTCCAAATCAGAGTTTATTGAAAGACAATGTGTTATCACACATTACGTGGAGGAGTCCATAACTTTCTGGTCTAACTTCTGTTTGTGACAAAGAAAACTATTCAACATAATCATTTGTTTACTTCAATGTATTTTTACATCAGTTTATTATCATTTCTATGTCTTTCAACATTTCTCTTTTTTGTTCGCCGAAAGGTCAAAAATTACTTTTTTCACTTTATTGTCATCAGAAAACTTTCTTCTCCGAACGTTTTTCTTCACTTTTGAGAAGAGGTAGTAGTCCAATCAGAACTAAAGAGAAGATGATCCA
This sequence comes from Gryllus bimaculatus, assembly GCA_017312745.1. Classification (NCBI taxonomy): domain Eukaryota; kingdom Metazoa; phylum Arthropoda; class Insecta; order Orthoptera; family Gryllidae; genus Gryllus; species Gryllus bimaculatus. The sequence goes on from BOPP01000104.1 coordinate 3,858,617, forward strand.
ACTTCTGAAGCTATAACACTTCCAGTATTAATCACAATCCAATGAGGGTAAACAGGTAATTTTTTGTGAAGAACCCAAACACCATGAGATTTCACGAACCAGATCACACTCAAGCAACGCCGATTCACCACACCAATTAAGGTTGCTAGTGATTCCGGGTGCGTCAACTACTGAGGTCATTAGTTCCGTAAGTGTAGTGCGTGTTTTTTCCACGGGAGGTGGCCGTGATATCCTCCCGCTGGATGCTGAGATCCGGCGCCGTCGACTAGCGGTAGGTTTCCCTAACCAGGCATCTCCCACCAACGCGGCACCGTCCCAGCCGCGGCAAGCCCTAAGTTCACGACCTGTCTCCCGGCATGTGTGGTCGTGTAGTGCATGTTAGTGTAATACCGCATTGATATAGTTGATGTTTAAAAACTTACAGCATTACGTTAAAAGATAACGAATATCTACTGCTCGGAAAGTTTGTTGAATGTCCTCTTCGTCAGGCCGGAAATATATATTGAACCACCTCAGTAATTTATTAGATCATAATTGTGCGCCAAGTGTTGACAATAAGGAGTAGGGTGGATTTTAATGATCTCAAACATCACCAAAAATTACCAATAGCATGCTTAAATTACACACAACGGCTGTTATTATAATTTCTGAGCGAAGAAGTCGAATAGGCTACTCATGAACTGCGTGGATAATATTTGTTGCATATTATAAATGTTAAAGTAAGTACCATTTAACTGATATTAAAGTGTATAAAATTAGCAAAAAATCTTTAAAACGATGGGAAAAGGTAAAAAAATACTTATTAATCGATATTGACGAAAAAAAGACAACAAGATATCGTATAAAAATGGGTCGCTATCTTTTGTCATATCATAAAAATTATGTCTACATAAAAAAATCATTGTCCTAAAGTGAAAAGAAAAAAATGAAATTTCTTTAAAATCAGCCTCCTAATGAGGAGCGTCGACGGTGTTCCTTTCCTCCCGCAGCGCCGCGTCGCCGCGCGTGGAGTCGGCGCCCGAGTGCGACCGCTCGCGCAGCGCCACCGCCGCCGCCGACTCGCGCTCGCACAGCGCCGAGGCCACGGCCCGCAGCGCGCGCTCCAGCTGCGCGCTCGCCTCGCGCTCCCGCTCCGGCTCCGCCTACCTCTCCCGCTCCCGCTCCCGCTCCGCCTCCCGTTCCGGCACCCGCTCCGGCACCCGTTCCGGCACCCGCTCCGGCACCCGCTCCGGCTCGGCCTCCCGCTCGCGCTCCGTCTCCCAGCAAGAGGAGGACGCGCGCTCGCGCTCCGGGGACACCGCCTCCCCGTCCCGCTCCCGCTCCTCGCGCCGCTCGCACACACGCTCGCTGCTGGACTCCCGCTCCCGATCCAAGGTGGGCGCGACTTCTCCCTCGCTCGACTTCCTCTTGCCTCTCGCTCCTGGACTTCCATTCCAGATCCAAGGTAGGCCCGACTTCTCCCTCGCTAGCCTCTCGTGCCGCTCGCTCCTGGACTCCCACTCCCGCTCCAAGGTGGGCGCAACTTCTCCCTCGCTCGACTTCCCTTTGCCTCTAGCTTCTGGACTCCCACTCTATATCCCGATCCAAGGTGGGCCCGACTTCTCCATCGCTGCTCTTCCTCTTGCCTCTCGCTCCTGGACTTCCACTCCCGCTCCCGATCCGAAGTGGGCGCGACTTCTCCCTCGCTGCTCCTCCTCTTGCCTCTCGCACCGCTCACTCCTGGATTGCCACTCCCGCTCTCGATCCAAGGTGGGCGCGACTTCTTCCTCACTGCTCTACGTCTTCATTCTCGGGCCGCGAAAATATAATCTTTCATACACTACAAATGTAATACTTTCATGAAGGTAACATAAATTACAGAGTTGCGTCTGTGTATCCTCGAAGTCTCGTACTGCTGTTCGCCAGCGCAAACACCTTATCGCCGACTTCTCTCTCAATTCCTTCAGCTCAGTTTTAAAAATAGCAGAAAACTGACAGTTTCTGAAGGTTTTAGCAGCAAAAATTACTTTATTTGAATGTTTTGAAAATTTGTGTTGAAACATTTTCAAGAAATTCGTACTGTTCTACCTCACCTATCGATTGTCGATTGTCAGAAACACATTGTACCCAAAAAATGATATTTATATTTTAACATTATCTTCGTGATTGGTGTTTATGCAGGAATAAAAGACTCTTATCTTTCAATATTTCCTCTTACTATATTGAAAGTAACGAATTTCTTAATGTCGATATGAATGTGGATGTTATTTATGAACTTAACCGTAATATTTAACAAAGTTTGTCAATTCTAATCAGCAGATATAACGATTATGATGGTCTCCACAATTAAATGTACAAAATATGGATTGTACCCAATAAAACGTCTTGAACTCCAGTGTTTTGAACAACTGGCAGTTTGGACAAGCTTTTAAATAATTGTTGAGGAACGAATTCCAGAATTTTGATAATGATCGGTACGATATTTGTTTTTCCAAACTCTTGCATTCAAGACCTCTCTCATCTTCATTGATTTGGATATTTTGATCACGGCGCTCAGCAACGTCTATACTATTTGTTTTTCAAATCCAGTATAACTTACCAGATTTTAATGCTGTTATAGTGTTATATGTTACATCAGGTTTAAACGAGCTGTTATAGTATAATCAATAATAATTGATGACAGAATTATGCACACACCAAGAAGTCACAGGTTGTGGAGTGAATGCGAACCACTTATATATGTTTGGAATATGAGATGATTATAGATTTGCAAGAGATTGTAACTTTAGACCATCTCGTACACGGTCGAATATTCCAACTTTACCAGAATTCGACAAGCTGGGCCGACATTGTCGATTGTTTTTTCCTATAAGGCGATTATCATCCTGGTATGTTTTGAGAACCGCTTATCATTATTATTATTATTATTATTATTATTATTATATTTATTATTATTACTATTATTGTTGTTGTCGTTGCTCTTGAGTGCGCGAGCGCAGTGCGCTGAGGGCGGGGTGCGTCTGCGCAGTCGGGCGGGTGCTCGCGCTCCGAGTCGACGCGGGGCTCGTACTCGGTGTCTCGGTCGGAGAGCCCCTCGGCGTCGGAGCGCCTGGGCGACGGCTCGCGCCCGGCCTTCCCCGTGCACCTGAGCCGCCGCGAGTCGTGGACGGGCTCCAAGAACGCGCTGCCCGTGCCGCTGCCCCTGCCGCTGGCCCTGGCCGTGCCCGCCGCCGCCGCCGCCGCCTTCGCCCGCCTGGAGCGCGCCATCCCGCTCAAGGCCACCGCCCCTTTACGGTAGGTGCGTACCCCTGCGGGTGGCCGGGATGGCTCTCGCATCGAAATGGGACACGTAGAGTTTGGTTGCATCACGGTCGGCAGGGAGCGTGGCGTTCAGTCACATTGCTGGGCGGGGGAAACAAGAGACATGATCCCTACCACCACCGCGTTCTCCCGGCAAAGATATATATTTCATGTGAATGATCTTGGCTGACGGGGGGACGCAGCGTCGAAGGCTGGATTGCCGACGATTCGACCATCTTATCGTGTTCTTCTTCACGGCTGGTCTGCGCCAGAATGGTCAGCGCTCGTTTGTATATATGAGTAGAGCCAAACGAATACAATTCTTTCCATTAATATCATTACATGATCGCGATTCCCAATAAGGATCTAATCAGATCTGACAAGTTTTGTCAGTTTTCAATCAAGGAATCCTGATTAGAATTACTTCTTTTAGTCTTTCAACAACTTTCTGACATCAACCACTCACTTTCCTGGTACGAACGCGACAATAGTCGATGAAAGCTTTCTTGACTATAGTTATCATGACTAATGGTAGGTAGAAGGATATGTTTCTGCCTTTCAATACAGCTTGTTTATAATATTTATCGATAATTTACCGCTGACTCCCATTACCCCCAACTTCCCCTACAGGTTGGCTGGAAAACTTCAAACACTGGAATAGAATTGTGCAGAAGATTATAACTGATGAGAGTGCAAGTGTGTGTGTGTGTGTGTGTGTGTATGAAAGACTGTGAAAACTAACAATGCAATATCGTACTTGGATAGCTAGAGAACTACAAATCAGAAGATGTGTTTAATACTAATGAAACCGGACCATTTTTCAAATGCATATCTGTAAAACACTAGCGTTTAAGAGTGAAAAAATGTCCTTGTGGTAAGAAAAGTAAAGATGGAATAACAGTGATTGTTTCAGCAAACATGACAGGAAATGAAAAGTCGAAACTCATTGTGATCGGTAAATTAACAAATCCTAGATGCTTTTCAGGAGTGAAATCCCTACCTATAGAATACAAAACATAACGAGATGTCGTGGAAGACAACTTATATTTTTGAATCTTGGCTAAGGGATGTGATAAAAAATTTCAGAGAGAAAATATAAAAATCATTATTTCTGTCGACAATCGTCCCGTCCCAAATATACAAAGAATAAAAAAGCAGTTCGACTTATTCACTTCCCATCAAAGATTACCTCAAAACTGCAGCCTGTGGGTCAGGGCACCATTAAAAACTTGAAGCATTTCTAGATGAAAATAGTACAGAGATGCTTTGAATCATGCAACCAGGTAACCGACTTAAATTTACTTGATCTTGTGTTGCTGCTAAAATCATGGACAGATGTGAAATCAGAAACAATCACAAAGTGCTTCCGAAAAGCCTTTCGACGTGACTTGCAACATGAAGAAGATCAGGACTTGAGCATTTCTACCCCTGACGAGTGGCAAGAATTTACAAATTTGGTATCATGCAAAGACGACTATGACATTTTCATTAATGTCGATGCAGAACTCACCGTATCAGACCATTCCACAGACAAAGAAATTTTAGATTCCATGATGGTAGCAGAATAAGAGGTCTCGACAGGGGATGAAGAAATATCTATCTATCNTATATATATATATATATATATATATATATATACACAATTCTAACTCACCTTCTGCTTAGGGCTAATTTAAATAAAGTTATTTTTAAAATAATTTATTATTTTTATTGTTTCACAATAATTTGTATCTATGAATAAATTATCATTATATAACTAATGATCATCGATTTTATGATTTACCGATATCATTTAACTGTGTCTATGCAAAACAGTTCAGATTTTTTAAAGATAGTATTATATTGATATCTCGAATTTTTGATAAGTTAAAGAAGTCTTTCACACCGGAGACGCTTCGAGATATCGATGTTCGACTGTTCTACAAAGAACTATCTTCTCATTTCAATACCGACACCCTTAATCGAGGCCACTGATAATAAATACCACTCCAAGCTCTGGATGGCGAAATTAAGTATTATGTCTCCGCACGTGACGCTAGCGAGTCACGTCACCTGTGAGAGTTTACGTCACCTGAAAGTCAATCACAGTGTGGTCCCTCACAGGCCGAACCGGATGTGGTCTCGCCCATTGCGTTCACGTCATCGCATTCTTCGTGGAAGCAGCAGGCGATAGACGCGACTTTTCCACCCTTCACTATTTCTTTAAAAATAACCTTGCGGAATAAAACTCTGAGTAGGACAGTACGACAGTTTGCTGAGACAGTCTGATATATTATAGAGGAGATCTGACTCCCTCACCTTTCCTGAAACACCGCCCCTGCTCCCAAGATATCTTAAATGGAACCAGCAAATAATCCTGAATAAGATAATCAAAGTAAAATCGAATTCACTTTCGGTCTGCCATGACTAGTTTCACTTCTAGTTTGGTGTGCCATCTAGTTTTAGGACTTATCGAAGGCCCTCCGAATATTACACACACTCATTAAAAAAATGTCAGTTCAAGCTGGTACTAAGCACAAAATATCAACTCATAAACACATTTTTAAATCATTTCTAAATGCCTAATTCAATGTGGCCACTAGTTTTAAGATAAATAAACGGTAACTGTCTCCAGGGAATCACAAATAAAACCAACGCAGCTGACTGAGGAAGCAGACAGCAACACCCAACAAGAAATGTCTCACAAGAATAATAATTGCGTCCCTGCGTGGCCAAAGCAGCAACCACAACATAGCAATTATTACCATAGTACGAAAATCTACCATTCTTCATCCAGGTACGTAATAGTAAAAATTGTTTATTTTATTCATACCCTTAAAGTTCACAGTTTACCATTCTTTTTAGGATGTTAAGAAACTCTTTATCCATAGAGGGTTTGAAAGTAACTTGCTTCGTAGGGAAATAAAATAGTTTTAGATCAATAGGGTGTAAAAGTATAAACAATGTTTAAAGACGACACAATAGTATTTTTACAATAAAACGCACCAATCCGAACTCTTTGATATGAGGTTCTTCTTAATTTCTTGCTCACTACAATCCACAGAGCGAAACGTAATTCTAATTGTGACAGTCTGTAAAAGTTTTGTAATTGTTCTAATTCTAATTGTAATCATGAAGTCGTAGGCTTCCGCGGCCAGCGTCAATGTGGGTGATCTGGGCTGTCCGGGTGACGGCCGGCTCGAAGGCTGAGTTGCGCGAGCGTTAACTACGTCCTCGTAGTTTAGTACGTAGTTGTCGACGTTAACTACGTACGTCGGCAACTCAGCCTTCGACGCGGCGTCAGCCGGACAGCCCAGATACCCACATAATTGTAATCATGTTTTTCCTAACCGAGCATTAGCTCAAAGAGAACTTCAATAAATCTATCTATCAAACGGTTTCGGCCACAGGCACCACCAACCTACCTGTTGCTGATATTGTATTCCTGCAGTTCAAAGCGAATTGCAGGACAAGTCTCACTCTTCTGTAATACTCCCTACATATTCTCTCTCTCATTGCGTCGTTCGAAATAGTCTCACTTCTTCAGTGCCCAGATATTTGTAGGTTTTACCTGGTACAAGCTCTTGAATCACAATGTGCATATCAACTTCAATGTTCTCTGACGTTATTTTGCCTCTCTTTAAATTGTTTTTTGCACACTTGTCACGACCAAACTTCATGCAGTGATCATTGCTAAAATTATTGACGGCGGACATCATTTGGAAGAGAATCGCTTCGTAATATCTTATCAAACACATTAAAATCATATATATATATATATATATATATATATATATACAACAAATGTGTTCCTGATATTTCATCACCAAGTCGGTCAACCAAAATCGTTGTGCGACTATTTAGATAGTGGGATCAAACGAACGCAAGACAGCGGAGGGAACAGCGAATATCCTTGGAAAATTTTCCTATTAATCTGAATTCTTCTTGTTTCTATTACTTTCTTTCCTTTGAGTATTAGTAACTGGTACTCCATGACTTCATACTAACCTTGCAAAACTCAATAAGTCTACGATGAAATCAATAGATCCCCAGGATCTTCAAAATCCTATCGTGTGGTACACTGTCAAAGCCCTTCTGGTAGTGAATCAAAACCATTTTTAAATTACATTTTCATTTTCTTATATCATTCGCGATGACTTTATTTCGTAACAAGATTTCCGTATAGCCGTAGGAACCTTTACGGTATCCTTTCTGTTCAACTGGCAACAGATGGTTCTTCTCTACCTCTATGTACATTTTCTTAGCTATGGCTACAGTTGTACCTTTGTACATTGCTGGCAGTCAAGTGATTGGTCTGTAGTTTTTCGCCAAAGAACTGTCCCCCGCGTAGCAAATAAGTGATGCCGCGTGTGAACAATTCCGGGAGTTCCTTTAGGTTTTCTAAAATTTTATTAACAAACTTTGCTAGACGAGAATGTAATGCTATTAATTTCTTAATCCAAAAATTCTGGATCTTATTAATCTTAGGGGATTTAATATGCTCTTATTTGCTTGGAAGAGATACTCTTCCGATAATTCGTGAACATGTTCCACAAGTTCATCGGCAGCATAAAATTAAAGCCCAGATGCATCATTTTTGTAGGATCTGCTTTCTTCCCAGATTTCTGCATAAAATGTTTATAAATTTTTATAAAATATTTATCATTTGGTAATAATATCAATATTATTTGATTTGTAGATGTTTATCCCGCAGTTCCTTCTCCACATTTGCCATAATCTCGGAAATCGTCTCAAATCTTTTTTCTTTTTCTTTCAAGGGTTTTTTGAGTTAGAGGAACAATAAAAAGTCACAAGGTAATGCGAGAAAGGAGGGTGAGGAAGAACAGTAATCGAGTGTTAGGCCAAAACCTCATGAATTCTGAGAGCTGACTCTGGTTATCATGATGGAAAAATCAGTCGTCACTCCACATTTCTTGTCTTTTGCGACGGGTGGCGTCCCTCAGACGTTTCAGAACCTCAATATAGTAATTTTGGTCCACTGTCGAGTCTTCGGGAAGGTACTCGTAGTGAACAACATCCTTAGCATAAGAAACTGACAGCATCATCTTGATTTTGGACCGAACTCGCCGAGCTTTTTGGGGACTGGGAGACGTTTCACTCATTCACTGAGACGATTGGACATTCGTTTCAATGTCATAACCATAAACCCATGATTATTCACCTGTTATGATGCTCGAAAATAAGTTTTTATCTTCTTCTGAACGATCTAGCTGATGGTGTCAAAGCAGGATATGTAGGGCATATTGGTCCTCCGTCATCAGGCGTAGCACAAATTTCGAAGCAACGCGGTGCCTCTTCAATTTCTCAGTCAAAATCTCGTGGCAAGATCCCTCTGATATCTCACACTCTTCAGCAAGTTTCCTGACAGAGGTCGAATTGTTTGTACCAGGGTAGTGATATTGTCAACGTGTGGGTCGTCAGTTGACGTGGAAGAACGTCCAGAAAGGTCATCTTCATTGGACTGCCGCCCATCTTTAAAACGTTCATGCCACTTGAAACATACCGAACGCTTCATAGCAACCTCACTATAAGTCGTGGTAAACATAGCAAAGTTTCTGTCGCAGATTTTTCCTGTTTAACACAAAATTTCACAGCTAGTCGTTGTTTCAGGTGATTCATTTTCGAATCCACTAAACGAAAAAATCGTACTTCACTAAAAACCACGTAGCTAATAAACAAATGAAGTAATCGACAATCGGGAAATGGTCTCATAATCAGCAGATACGTGCAAACCTTGAGACACCAAGCGGATTCTCTTGAAATCAACGAGCCGGACTGTTCAAACAGTCCGCGTATTTTTTTAACAGACTATTTCTACTGTGGATCCTGCCGCTTATAACATGGAGACATACGCGGTTGTTGGTTTACAGCTGCGGTTGTGTTGGAGATGCCTCTTCCGCTATCATTAAACCTTTCTTCTTCGATGATCCGTTGAGGTTCTCCTCAGCAGTACTTCTTTGTCTGACCCCTCACCTTCAATCTGTTCAACACGAAAGGCCCTACCAGTAGCTATGCTACCTCAGACATAGCTCTCAGGCTTAAAGCTCCACCAACTGCAAGGTCGTGTACTCCCTAGGTGTATTTGTTATTAATATTAACATTTTAGAAGGTTAAAACGGTAGAGTATTTCTGGGGTACAAATTGTTTTAGCAGTAAGACATGGTTGCAAATTCAAATACAAAAAAATCATGTATTGATTAAAATTTAGAATTAATCAAACAAAATAATTACACATACTCATAATATTAATATTTAGTAACAAGTATTTCCTGAATCACATTATTGTAATAAATTTCATAATGCACCAAAAAATTTTCTGCAAGGCAACCTCAATGAATTTTTTTTCGGTGGAGGATCACGAAAATATAAGTAACACTTTCAAGAATATGACAATACGTCATTAAATTCCACGAAATGCTATTTTCATTTAAACTTTTATTTTAAAAAGAGAGAGATATAGGTGTAGTTTTTTAAACTCTGCAACTTCGTATGTTTGGATTTTTTAAGAGATGGCAAAAAAAAGTAAGTAAAAGGTGATATATAGTAATATGACCTAACCATTGCCAATAATACGAGGAAGTAGATACTGTTGTAGCTCCACAACACTCTTGCCGGAATTCATTTCTCAGTAAACGTTTTAAAATCATTTCATATATTACCCGTTTACAAAGTATGAATAGTTTTCTTCGTTTTTGAGAGTATTGTGAGCATTTTTGAGAATTAGTGATTTATAACAAAAGTTTATGTGTCTATGCATTCGAAATTATAAAATATCTATTGTTTGTATTAATTTTACAACTTAATACAATTTTGTTTCTTAGTGCTCAGTGAACAGGGACAAAAACAGCTAAATGCTGTTATATGAAATATAAATGAAAATTCAATGAACTAAAACAAATAAGCACATTTCTCCTTATTTTTAGATGAAAATGAAAAGCTATGAGCGTTTTCAGGTAATTTGGAGTGTCGATAAAAGTTCGTATGATTTTACTTGGAATGACCTGTATACCAATACATAACTCATCCACATTCCAAATAGGATTGCTAAGAATAGCAATCTTCCATTTAAAATAAACAAAAATTTGTAAGTTTCTTTTCTAAAAGAGGAAACAGTTTTGTAAAACAATCTTCTGTTTACCAAGATTGGTAAATATGTCTACAAAATGTAATTAAAACTACTTCCAGTTCTGGAACATTTACATTAATTACATTACATTATTGTTATGATGTGTCAAAAAGTCAAATTTAACAACTAATCATAATTAATATTTTGATATCATACAATAATAATGAATTTAAATGTATAGGTAGACACAAAATACCACTCTCTTCATCAAAATATCTGGATTAAACATACACGGCCTGAAGGTCATTGGGATTGATTGGGAAATATCAATTTTGAAGAAAATCGTCTGAATGGTTTAGGCGCTAGTGTTGACCACAACCACAGCCTGACATTTCACTATTCCACATCAATATTTCACATATCAATTTTTTTATATCAAGAACCCATGAAACACAGATTGTTATTACTCAAGAGGAATTCATTTACTACATACAAGAAAAATATTTATCCACTTTTTTTGTTACCAGAACCCTACAATACCAATTTTCCTGTTGAAAAATCACTAATTCTTGCTGTATTTCAATACTTTCTCTTTACATAATTATGTAGTAAAGAGAAAGTAAAAAATACAAAGATTTTTGGAAAACAATAAATGCATTGAGTTTTCATGTATGCTTTTTTATTTTGTATTTTCAGGAAGAAAGTGAAGAAATAAAAATGAATTTTCAATTGGGGCTCATGAAATTTAAATTAGTAACATCAAAGAAAGATTAAATTAATATTTTCTCAGCATACTTTCACATCATCATAGAACTATCTTAGACAACAAATTATGCATCCCAATATAAATTAAAGATATAAGAAGGGTATGTTTTCTGATATTTGTGCATATAAATATAATTACAGGAGTGTGCTTCTGAAAGCAAATATGTCAACACTCTTTACAATGCATTGTTATATGTAACAAAGAAAAAGAACCTCAAATATTGGAATACTGAAAAATAAATTGTATCAACAAAAATCAAAGATGAGTGATGGGGACTCGGCTGCATTTTAATTTTCTTCAAACATGAAACAACACCTTTTTAAATTTTACAATGTTGTTCTGACATGAAGAATGAGCAGTAAACAACACTTGTGATCAGAACACCTATGTAGTTGCTAAAAATACTGTGATTGGTTTGCTATCTTTCACACTTCATGTGCACTTCCATGCTCTTTAGTCTAATGGCAAATATTGTTCAATACGACAGTAGTTTGTGACACAAAATAAAATGTAAATACAAAATATGAGTCTAGAAAGAAAGAGCGTATAAATAGCTTTTAAAATTGTTGAAAAATAATTATATTTTGAACAGAATTGAACTCTCTGTTTTCACAGGAAGAACATAAAATTTAAAAAACAACCTTTTTTTCCTTAAGGCCATTTATCTGTTTGAACTGTTTCCTTCACTCATAGTGAAATGACACAGGAAGCTTAGCAAAAAAAGAACAAGTAATGCCATAAGTCAGTTTCACATTTCTGTGCATCATTATGAACATTCATTCATACTATGTTGAATCTAGAGTTTGGTGCAGTGATGCAATTCTTGGCAAGATATCATTGAGCTGAATATTCATAAACACTTTCAAAATGTGTGTTTAGTGAATGTTCTTCATATTACACAGAGGAATTGAAAAAGGCATTCAATTCAAAAGAGTATGTAGAGCTCATGTTGGCTGAAGTTTACTTACAGGGACCTTAGATGGAATTCTTCCTTCCTAGGATGAAATATGTTGCCAACCTACCAAAACTTAAGTCTAAGTTATTTTGACTACTGTAAGATAATTACGTACACAGCATTTAATGACAATTAATTAGATGATGTTAGTGAATTTTGTGGGAAATAAAGATATTGACAAAGGTGTCATTAACAAAAACTTGTTCGAACAATGTTCCATGTCAATTATGTGTTGGACAGACTAAAGATATCTTATGTTAATGACATACCCTGAAAGCTGAAGCTTCATAATGAAAGTGGGCATATATAGCAAGGCATGAATCCATTTTACAAGTTTGAGGTTATAAATACAATAACATCCTGCCAACAGATGCGAGTTAACATTTGAACTTTGACCTAAAATATTAATAATGAGTTATAAAATTTATTGGATATGCATACTAAAATACTCTGGCTGTTCTATGTCAGCTATGACAATCCACACTTCTCTTTTCCAACCCATTACATTGATACCATGAAACAAGATAAGTGAAAATCGCATCAGAACCCTGAAACTAAACAATAACCATAATTTTTGCCTCTGCTGAAAAGTATTCAACTAAGGGTGAATATGTTTTAAGCCCTCCTTTTCAAAAAACAAATTAAATTTTTCTGTAAATGTGGAAAGAAGGTCAGCTACAATTTTTCTGAACTTCTTATGCATTGTCAGTGCTTGTCCAAACAGTCTGTTAATATAAGGACATAGTCTGGAGAAATTAAACTCTATTAAGGTGTTGGAATAAGTTCCAAAATAAGAATAAAATGGGTTTTCTGAGTTCCAAATATTCATAAGTGCATCTGAAGACCACATCTGTACGTATAAAAGACAACATTCCAAGGTCTTCTAACCCTGTTCACCTCCTCATGTCCTTTGGGCCTGTACACCTTCTCAAGGGTTAAATTTTGTAACCTTAAGGTTCAAACAAGTAAAATATTTGTAACAATGATTTAAAATTGATTATAATGAAATTAATTACAATGCATTGAATATATACAACAGACATTTTTTGTGTTTGTTTTGTGGCTACAGGTACAAAGACACGTCTCGCCTGATGTGGGAGAATGAGTGAGTATATGCTGCTGGATCAGCAGCATGGCAGCTGGAATCACATACTTATGAACATCATGTCATAAGTACATCTAAGTTAATTTGTCTCATGACTTTGAGACCATCTCATTCCTTTTTGTTTAGTGAAAGGAATTCTTGCATGAGACCATTTGCAAATCAAATGTCTTTCTTTTACATGGAATTGTAAACAGAACGAGATCAAGATTTGTCTCTAACTCAGATCCTCCTTTCTGTATATTTTGATTAATCACCAACTACTGAAGTTGCCAAATTCATATCCCAAAGCTTTCTTCTTTTTAGGTGCTGGTTCTGGCTGAGGTTCACTATTTATAACATTTTTATTAGAAAAAAGAAAAATTTTCACAATTATATATTTTAAAAACAAATGTTGAAATCATTTAAAATTTTTTGAAAAGATATTTAGCTCACCTCTCATTTTTATTCATATTAATGTATTTTCCTACTCCAGACCTATATACTTTTAAAGGCCCATCAGTACTCCTTGGAAGAATTTTTGGAGCACGAGCAGCTTCTTCCCGTTTCTTAGCTTCTGCTTCCCTCTCAGCTGCAAGCTAAAAATCAGACAAAATAAAAGTACTGTATAATTTGCAAAGAAGTATTATATTTGTAAAAAGCAGACATGATTATTTCTAAAATTGAAAGAAAAATACAACCACGGAGTAATGGAAGTTACAATTTTTGAAAATACTCTGTATAAATGTGTTCACAAACTACTGCTTCATTGTGATTAATAGGAGAAAACTTTTCTCAAAAGAAGTTTATAACAAAGCATGGAAAATATTTATGGTCTGTATTACCTATCAATGGTGGTGTTCTTTACAAAAGAATCCAAGTCTGGCTTTGTGTAGAATGTAGAAGCAATTATTTTTCAGAAAATTGTATCATGATTAATAGCAACTAATTAAAAAGTAGTTGGATGTATAAGTACAGAACCAAGATAAACTTAAAAGTTGTAGGTGGGATTGATTATTAATATATAAGAAAAAAGTATAGTTCAGAAGAAGAAACTATTATTAGTCAGAAAATCAGTATTCTACTATACTACAACAGTATAACTATATGTTAAACTATATGCAGTGGTCTGATTACATAATAAAATGTGTATAGCAGTCAAATAAAAAATTATATTTACAATATTTCAGAGTTGAAGTTAAATATTTAGACATACTTGGCAAAAAATGTGGTGGAGTAACATATCAATACACAACCACAAACCCCTAATTCACTGCAACTAACTTACTTCTTCTTCAGCCTCCTGATAAGGGTCCACAAAAACTTGGGCATTTTCAATTATAATATCTTCAATAGGTCGATCCTTGTTGTCAGTTTCTACACGTTCCATAGCTGACAATGTATCCAGACCGCCAACAACACGACCAAAAATTGTGTGCTTGTTATCTAAATGTCGACATGATCGAAATGTAATGAAACTGAAAAAGAAAATAAAAAATATATACATTATGAACACAATAATTTGAATGCTGTCTGAAAGTAAACACTAAGAAACTTGAAATCAGTTCTTACAACTGTGATTTGTTGGTATTGGGGCCACTGTTGGCCATAGACAGAATGCCCCTTCCAGTATGTGTAAGATTTGGCTTGAATTCGTCAGCAAATGCCTTTCCCCAAATTGATTCCCCACCTTCTCCAGTGCCAGTAGGGTCTCCTCCTTGAATCTACACATCAAAAAGGATACATTATCCCACCCATTTTGGTTTAGGCATGGGTGTGTATTTTTTCAAGCTGGTATTAAAAATACACAGCTTTACATTTAAAAATTTATTTCCTTTGTTTCTTTTACAGAATGTTATTGTTTATGATTTCCAACAAATGGAACTTTTCCAAGAGAAATAAATATAAGATTTAATTAAAATTCCACGAATATGGTTCGAGAGAATTCTAATTTTCCATCTGTCAGTGGTCTTCTTTATGTTAGTAAGTCTCAAATCTTTTCATGCAAGAGCTTCAATAAATTAGTTGCAAGGGGAGAAGGGTTAAATCAGGAAGCTTATTTGAAAGGTGTCTTCTTTGGAGAGTTCTTTCCTTCATGTTCCAAAATAAGACAAATTTGGCCAACTTGACCCACAAGAGATCACATTCAAAAAATGACGAGTACCCATTGTCTCTTTCATTCATCAACATTAAAAGAAAAAAAAAATCTCTTTTCAGCTAATTAGTTTCAGACTTGAGTTTTCATTCTTCCCCAAGCTCAAACTTCACAAGCTATTTCCAACTACTAAACTTGTGGTGATATAATAGTATGCACCTTCTTGCATTGTTTCAAACTTTGACAATTTTCAAAATTTCATTGAGTTCAACTCTGTGCCATTCCTTTAAACATCTCTTGTTCTTTCTGTGGAAAAAATTTAAACAAATTTGGGGCAATTCTTGAGAAAGGTTTTTTTTATAATATGCTTTAACTTCTAGCAGTCATTACATGAAAATGACTAGTTTCTTGCAAAAAACGTACATGAGCGTTTTTAAAGATCTGATTGGATTTAGAATATTTATGACAAAAATCTCTACCTTGAGTATTGTATTTTGGCCATGTCAATATTTTGCAGTTTTCAAAAATATAGAGTTCGCTGTAAATTAGACCAGATTTGTTTTTTTACCATCCTTTGATGCATATGAAAATTTAAAGAAAACATTTGGAGCTGTTTTTGAGAGAGAAAAAAATTCTACCATTTCACTCAAAATTACACAAAAACTACCCATATTATCGAAAATTTGTACCTGACCTCACTTCAAGATCTATCTTTAAAGAACATATTCCATTAACAAAAAAGGTTCTATTGTCACTATTGTAGTCGTAGAAAAATGCCAAATAATATTTTGAACTTCAGCAGTTTTCAAAAAATCAGGGATTTTAATGAGAATGAGACCTATTCCATTGCTTTAAATGTTTTCTAAGCTCCGAGGAAAAAGTTTAATAAAAAAAATGTGATCCATTTTTAAGAAAACTTTTTAAATTAATAATAGGCTTCACCTAAGGTGCCCCCAAAAAATTAAAATATTTCATTTCATATTTCAAATTCACAAGGCCTCAAGTTCGATCAAATCGATTAAGGATTATCAAATTTGGAGAAAATCATCTGAACCCACTAGCATTGACCACAGACAGAAAGAGGTTGTTTTTGTTTTTTTCTTTTTTAATTTATTTAAATTCTGTTATTTTTTTTTGTAACAACATTCTGTTAACCATTTACTGGCATTGAAAGTAGAGTAATTCTCAGTTAAGTTATACGGTAATCTTCAGCCAGTCAGTTTTTGCTTTATATCCCTTTGGCTAAGGACTTGGTGCTGTTAGAACCCTGGGGTTCCCAGATGGGAGATTTAATGGCTGTTAGATCTGTATGTAAACAATTTCAATTTAGCAAATTTCAAACTTTCATTGCTGTGAATTAAAATTTGGCCAAGTTTTTATATTAATTTCATTTAAAATTTAATTTAAATTAATCTTAAAACAAATTAAGTAAAACTTACACGTTTTTCAGGGGTCTGATGGGAAAAAATGTATAAGTGAGAAAAACATAGAACTAAAATTGAATATTATGAGCTCAATATTTTAAAATATGTGTGCTCCACTCTTGGACCTGACCGCAGGTTCTCCTGGCAAAATTACTTTTGATTTATTTAGTCAAAGAACAGTAAAAACTGCATGTGACGTGTAGGGGAGAAGTACTATCTGCACATGTTTTCTTGAGCTCCAGAATCTCTTCCCATTATTTTAACTATCAATAGTTAAATGATGAATAGAAGCTTCAAAAAAAGGCAAAGTTAGCAACTTTTGTATAATGGACATTTTTGCTTCTGAGTTATAGAAAACTTATTTGCATCATTAAACAAACTGCAAAGTTGGGTTTTGCTGTACTCCTACCACTACTAGCAAAAGGTACGCTCAACAAAATGTGTACACAGTGAAAGTACATTTATGTACAAAAGCACAATTTCTCAATGGATCAGAGAAACTGGACAAAAAACAGATTGTGAAGGAAGCTTAAGTACACCACTTGTTACTTAGTACAAACTTGGATCAAGCATTGGCCCGCCAGGCATATGCCACGTACATGCGTAAAAATATAAAACACATATCTGAAGAAATTTAGCATGGGATGCATAGGAATTTATCCCGGACCTCCAAAAAGAAATGTATTACGTGAAAAACGTTTAAGAGCAAAACGTATAAATGAAGATTCACTGCAATAATTATTTATTTTACAAGTAGGGGAAACAAGTCATTATGTGCATGTTGGTTGGTTATCCACAAGCACTTTAGAGCATGTGAATAAACAATTAAAAAACATACTATAACAACATATGTGTAATGCATGTTTTATCTTTTTTTTGCCTTCTCAAGATTTTGTCAAATTTTTGCAGTATATATATAATTAATGGCATTGACTGAAATGGAATATGATATAAAAATTGACTTCAGTGCTCGCAATCATGAGGTATGCTACATTACTGAAAGCAGGACACAATTGAAATACAATGGATGTGATTAGCAAATATTTTGAAAAAATTAGAATTGAAGAGGAGAATGCTCTGGAGGATAATAATAAAAAGAGAAGAACACAAAAGAGGGCAATGCAGAAGAAGAAGAAAAGAGAAAGAAGAAGAAGAAGAAAAGAGGAAGAAGAAAAAAAAGGAAGAAAAAGAGGAAGAAGAAAAAAGAGGAAGAAAAAGAAAAAAGAGGAAGAAAGAGAAAAAAGAGGACGAAAAAGAAAAGAAAAAAAAAAGAAGAAAAAAGAAGGAAAAGAAAAAAGAGGAAGAAAAAGAAAAGAGGAAGAAGAAGAAGATATTGGGAAATATAACAGTTGAGATCTTGTAATACTAACTTTTTTTATCACAAATAGAACAAATCAGAATTCACTTCTGCAATAAAACTATGTTAAAAAAAAGCCTTACATTTTTCCAGTTTACTCACCATAAAATTTTTTATGGAACGATGAAATTT
This sequence comes from Gryllus bimaculatus, assembly GCA_017312745.1. Lineage (NCBI taxonomy): Eukaryota > Metazoa > Arthropoda > Insecta > Orthoptera > Gryllidae > Gryllus > Gryllus bimaculatus. The sequence goes on from BOPP01000104.1 coordinate 3,876,772, forward strand.
GGTACCATTGTAATATCCTTTCTGGGCAAGTTTCATAAAATTTTCGCACACTTTTGGCACCATATCACAATGTAACTCTATATTAAGATATCCCACATTTGTAACAAGCCTCACATATCCTAATATCAAAAATACTCAATTAAAAACACATAATAAGGAGAAAAACAGATTATTTCTAAAACTATATATTTATACTTAAAGTAGAAGTTCTATAGTTCACAGCAACATTTTGTTCTAAGTACAAAAATAAAATAAAATAGTTATTTATAATACAAGAGGTAAAAGTGGCATTTTATTTTGTGACTAGGAAATGTTGCAACATGAAGCTGATGGACCAAGTGGCACAATTCTACAAACGAAACAAAATCACTTTCATTGTGTCATAATACAGACTTTCACTAAGGCTTTCTTACCCTTCTTCTTTATACGATCGTATTTCACTAAATCTTCAGCAATTATAGCAGCTTCATGTTTAGTTTCAGGAGCTAATGTAGTGGATGTAAAACCAGCTGCTACAGCACCAGTGGAATAATGTGCCTACAAATTGAAACAATTTGATACTTTGAGCACTTAAATGTTAGTGTCTTTCAACTTCAAATTAAATTATATTTGAACAATAGTTGTAAAACATTTCCATCCGAACTCACAACAGACTTTGAAATTATCTAAACTTTATGTTAATCAACAAATAAATATAATATGACTATTATCTTTCACAACCAACTTGTTTTACTGAGAGCGTAGGCTTCTGCATCCAGAGGTCACAGCTACTTGACTGTCAGGGAGACACTGCATCCTAGGCACAGATGCCAACATCTCGGCCGCAATTCTAAAACCTTCCTCAGGGTGAAATTCATTTGGCCCGGAGGAAGGTTGCAGAATGTAAGAAGGGCAAAACGCATTTCACTCTCAGGAAGGTCACAGAACAGCAACCGAAATGTTCGCACCTTTGCCTAGGATGTGATGTCTCCTGGACAGCCAAGTGGCAACATGTTTTACTGCTTAACCAAGATGGAAAACTAAGGGAAAAATTAAATAACTGCTCAAGAAATCTACAGTTCAAAAATGACCATTTTTTGTTTCTTTTCGACCAACAATATTTTAATTTAAAAAGAAAAAAAACAACTTAATTTTAAACTGAGACAAACAAATTTAGACTTTTCTTTAAAAACTTCCTTTCAATTGCATGATAATAATGGATAAATCAATGACTAATGAGATTAAGTAGCTTTTATTATTTTATGAAAATTAGAAACTTCTTGCTCTTACTTAATACTGAAAATGGAACTTCTCATTCTTCAGGTAATCTGTAAACTATATAATGCAAATAAGTTCAGCTACGAGACCCACACAGACATGCATGCGTGCTCACCCACCCACAAACAGACACACACACACACCAAGCACCAACATACATAACAAAAGGAAACAATTCTTCTGGGACAAATGTTTATATTCTGGTATCCTTGACATATGAAATAATATCAATAAAAATAAATATTCACAACAAACTTTTACTTTCACAGATGAGATCCAGAAACCTAAAACAGCGTATGTAATTATGTCACAACAGGTCTAATTCTATTCTTTACAAACAACCAAAATTGAAATTCATTTACATAACTTGTTTTTGTGGATGGTGGTATTTTCACAGGTGTATGTACTTCACCCCCAGCTGCCAAATTCATTATCATCACCTGTACCCCTAGCATCTGTATTCTGGCTACTTCAACATGCATACACATTATTTTATAGTTAAGGTCTTTGGGATGTCAAAAACGTACCTATGTTTAGTGTTTTCTAATTCACTTCATGCCAGTTCATGATGTTTCTAATGCTGTGTACAACTCCTTATCAAGTGATATTAGTAGTGCTGTGTTAAAAGTGCAGGCCCAAAGGGCCTAGGACCTTAGGGGGTCTAGGACCTTAGGGGGCCTAAGGCCTCCCCCAACAGTTCTTAAAAAAAATATTTAATACTAAATTTTCCGGAAAGAAAAAATAAATAAATAAAACAACCCTCTATCGATTTATGATTAAACTCTATGCGAAAAAATAGGCACAATGTAGTGATGTGACAGGCATCATTAGATCGTATTTATAACGTGGAATGTTGCTGGTTGATGCATTTCAGTTAATATTGTACAATTCAATACAAAATTAAAACAATTTAATTTGTGGTATTTTTCCATGAAATTATAAACTTGTTATTTCAACTTACTTACACATATACAATGAAATTTTTTGTTTGAATAATGTCAAATTGAAACAATAACAAATACTTTCAAAATATTTAAAAAGATACAAAATACCATGTGAATCGAAAGGATTTACTTTATATTTCAGCATTGTAATTGGGAGAGGGAAAAGTAAAAAATACAGCCCCCCCAAATTAACGTAGGTCCACGAGTCCCCAATGCTGTTAGAATGGGCCTGGATTTTCAGACACAAATGTTCTCATACCATTTGATATGGGATTGTTCACAGCATCTGAAACATTGTAAAATGAAATAAAAAAAACATCCAGTAAACACTGAAATGTCTCTAACCCCCTCAGACCTTCAAGTTACATCTACAAAACAATTTGGGGAGCTTTGCAGAGTATAAGTTATTCACCAATGTGAACTGACTGATAGTAGCTCTTGGGTTGCTTTCGTTGGCACTACAGGGCACATTTGAAATAGACAACAACTTGCATCAAGGAATAAAGGGAGGGAGGATGCAAAATCCTCACAGAAAGGCCACCAAAAATAAGATACTAAAATATATCGCAGACTTCATAATAAAATATACTAACAGCATTGAACTTATCAGCTTTTTTCTTTTCTTCTTCTTTTACTTCTGGAGCTTTGTATTCTCTACTCAATTCACCCAAAATTTCTTGAGTCTCTATAGATATTGTTTTCAGAGTTGATGCTGATTCTTTCTCTGCTTCTGTAAAAAAAAATTTAAAAGAAAATAAAAATTAAATCTAATAAAGGAAAAATTCCATTTTATTATTTTTAATTACATGTTCAATGTACAGTTTGATTGAATAACAATATTAATATGAAAACTGTCTTACATGTCTCATATATGCAAGAAGATTGGAAGATTATACTCACAATGTATACTTTGAATTCAACTCTGGAGAGCCTATATAATCTATTAATTTGGTTCTACTCAGTATTTTATATTTTATGTTTGCAAATAAATGCTAGGCTTTGTTTGTATCCTTTATTACTTTAGATTCTTTATACACACATTCCGATAAGTGATGTAAACATATACGTGATATATAGGTTTTGTCAATTTTAATCTTTCGATTAACCTGACTTCTTATGAAAAATACTTGGATAACCTCTTGGTACACAATAATGGTATTTTTTAATATCATTAAGGTAGCTGCCTACCTTGGAAAAATAAAAAAAAAATTGTATTTCATATTTTTCAATTTTTATTGAGTCATATTGTTTTCATGATTTTTGTCTGTCTATCTGGGCCAATTTCTGGAATGACTGAATTGATTTTGGAACTGCTGGAACATTGAAATGTAGTGTATTGTAGACTACACTTTTTTAAAATTATTATATATAAAGATTTGTTGTTGTATTTCAATCTTAATTATACATGAGACCTTCAAAACAAGAGAAAAGTTGTTTGTATGCAATTTTGTAAATATTACTCCTATCCACCTTTCCTACTCCTTCCAGAAAAATGTAAGTAAGCACTCTTTCTGGGTTTTTTTTTTGCAAATAACTCAAAGACGGTGAGAACATTTAACATTTCTGAAATCTCATAAATTTCCCTATTGAACGCATTGTGACTCATTCCAATACTATCATTAGCCTTGAAAAAATTCACAGGACAAAATTACTACAAGAAGTTTGGTGAGAGTATGCCACACATCTGTGTAGAGCTGTTCAAAGCAACGATGGCAGAGCACAGAGGAGCAGGTAGGCCAGGTGAGGAAGGATGAGCCAGGATAGGGGAAGGTTAGAAGGGAAAGGGTGGAGCAGGGTTGAGGGAGATGGGGCAGGGTGAGAATAACATAACCGGAAAGGGCTGGGTCAGGGCAGGGCAGAGCATGACAGGGAAGATTGAGGTGTATTGGGGCAAGTGGGACAGGGCAGGGTAAAACGAAGATACACCTCATAAAGAATTCGTACCTTTACCTGCGAAATACGTTAATACAATTTTGAGTTGCAGAGTGTATTAATTCTTCTCTTAAAAACTCAAACACCCACCTTCATCAATAACTCGGAGATTATTTTTGATGTGATGAAAAGTGCTCAGATTAAATTTTTCCAAATTAGTAGGATCTTGAATAGTAATAATATCCTTTCTTTGAAATGGTGTATCAGTTAACAAATCTTTCCAGTTTTTGGCTTTGAGATTCAACTGCTCCACAGCCTGTAAAACCAACATAATTAATTATTGTTCCTACTGTCTGAAGGGATATCAGCTCAACCACTTCAGTTAACAGTGGTCTCTACAGTATCAAGAAAATTTTACAATGGGTAGTTATGAAATTTACAAAAAGAAATTTTCACCACAGTGCCTAAACAAATGTAAATGGTGGCATACAAGAAGTTTTAACGAGATATTAAAACTACTCACCTCAAATGAAAACACATTTCCTGTAGTCTGTATTGCAACAATATGAGACTGCTTCGTAAAGTTCTTGTATAATACTGGACAATGATATTCACCTTTTGTGTTTTTATAAAAATTCAGCTTTGTCAATGATTTGGAATCTAAGGGCTATAAAAGATGTGAAGTAAATAAAAACCGACAAAAAATATTAATGGCTGAGTTTCTCAGATGTCAAACCATAATACTTACTTCTCCATTCACAGGATTTGTTTTAAATCTAGCAAGATATTCCAAAACAGCTTCATACTCAAATATATTGCCATGCTTATCACAGTAGGGTTTAACAAACGGTTGCAATGAGACACAGCAGTGGTCAAAGGGCAATCTTCGAAAATTTGACGTTTCAGGTCCTGATTTTTTACCACCATACAGTGTTGTCCATTCAGTATAGGTGAGATACCTAATATAATAAGCACGTTAATAAGAAGCCTTTAGTTATCACTAAGAATCTCTATACTATAAAATAATACATACATTTTGTCCTTTTGGTGCTGTCTTTTCCCCATTTTTGTTCTTTACAAAACAATTCAATTTCGAAACGAACACTACACGTAACCAATAAAATAACACTGATGCAATATGGTACACTTTCCACTATCAGATCTACTTCTTTTTACTTTGAAACATACAACACTCTGAATATAAACAAATAACACTTTTGTGGTTATATCAGAATCCTGGTGAAGGTCCTCGTTTGTGTTTACGGCGTTTCGCTTTTCTCTTGTTCCTGTCAAATCGAAGCAGCGCTCTCTGGAGAAACCAGAGGTTTCCAGAGGGCGCTGATTAAACGAGATGTTCCGCGACATACAAGGGATACAACAGCAAGAAGATACTGTACGGACAAGAAAGATGTTTTAAACTTTCATTTACAAAGTTGTAAAAAGAGGAAAATTGTTGCATTACCATTCCAAACTTAAATATATCGTTTAATTGGCATCGGGTTTACCTGCTTCCAGGGTCCTTTTAACAGCATTGGGGGCACATGGACCTATTAATAAGTTAATTTGAGAGACCCCTCCCCCCCATTCTTATTTTCACCGATCTCCCTCCCGCTTTCAATTTAAAGACAAGTTTTGTTAAAACAAAAACTTCTCATCACAGTGACATTCTCGCATCTACCAACAACATTCCATAAATATTACCCAATGATACGCGGGCCCATGTGATAACACGGCACTGCCTGCTTCATTTAAATCCAGCATTTGGTCCACTGATAAAGGAAAAATAATAGGGCGGTTTCTGTTGATTTTGATTTTCTAAATCCAGTTGGCAATCCAAACTCTCTTCATATTCACTGAGAAAGGTTTCCATTCATTCATACAAAAGTATCTAATGTTTTAAAGAAAACTGACAAAACATAAATGGACTGATAATTTTGAATTTCATTTTGGTTGTCTTTTTTGACAGCGGCCTAATCTTTGCCGTTTTGAATGTATCTGGAAATGTTACTTGAAAGTTTTTGTTCCGGTGCAAACGAATACATTAATTGTGTGCGTTATGGGTGTATATTCAGAGGCGCAAAAGTCGTTAACAAACAATCCGGAAAATCACCTAAACCTGGCGCAGATCCATTAATTTTAACTTGCTCGTAAGTTTCTAACAAAAATATTTTCGGATAATCATTAAAACGAATAAAATGGCAAAAATGGTAAGTGGTAAGTGCGGAAAATGCTTTTGACTGTTCTCCAGAGGCGTGTAAAAGCTTATGTCTTTCCTACTCCTCTGGACAAGCGGTGCTTCGGGGACTTCCTCGTATTGGACTGTGTCCGACGCAGCCGGAAACAGTGTTGACGAAGTAAGGTCTCTCTCTAGGTGCATGGTCGTGGGCCGCTGTGATCTTTCGCGCAATTACAGTGAGCTCGAAAGAAGGATATGGCATGGATCGCTTGCATGCGCCAGGAAATGGCATGATAATTAGTAGCGGATCCAGGGGGAGGGGGAACTCTAAAAAAATCCTAGTTTTCGTTTGTTACCTTCTTTTATTTTGAAAAATTGATTTAAATAATTATTTATATTAGAATTATGTAATTATTATTTATACACAACAAAAATAATATAAAATATAATAGAAAAATATCATCAAAAAATCTACGATGGACTCCTACAAAACGTTCGGCTGGACCCACTCCTTGCGGTAATAACTAAGAACAAAAATGCCCGAAAAGGAATACGAAGAAAAGAGAAAGAAATCCAATAAAAAGAATAAGTTGAACAGGATTGAGACATAGTTTGTGCAATTCTTCTTCGACTTCCATCAGTCATGGACAGTAATGTTCGTATGCAAGCGAATGTTTAATTTGTAAATCGATATCATGCGTTTTTATTTAAATTTAATCTGTTCACATTTGTATCATAGAACGGAAAATGTAAACCCTAATCCTTCGTAGTTTTGCAGCTTTGATTTCAACTATTTTAATAACAAGTTATTACTTTTACTTTCTTACCGCTTACGCAGTAGATAGAAAGTTACGTTATGTTGCCAGAAAAAAACGGCGAATTTCCAACAGAAAAAACTGTTATTGCCGGACCCTAATAACGAAAAAGTAGATAAATGCAGTTACTGAATTTAAAAAAAAATCCTCTAACTCGTAATGGAGCCAGAAATCATGGTTTGTAGGTCCTTATTACCAAAAAATTGATTGACGGAAAAACGTCCGTCCGGTCAAGGTTTAAGATTGTTTACTAAAAAATTATGTACATCTTTTGGACGTTCGACCAGCACCCAGATATCATTTTTTTTAAAAAGAATCCAATAATAATAATAATAATAATAATAATAATAATAATAATAATAATAATAATAATAATAATATTTATTGAGTCACATATACAATTACAATTGTGTATGACGAGTCAATATGATGCCTTGGGTGGAGAGAGCGAAGTTACATTACTGTTCAGGAGCAAACAAGGGGCCTTCTCAGCATTTGCTCAAAGGACCAGGGAAACTGAACAAAACCTGATCGAGATGGGGTCATTGGCCTAGAAATATAATATGTATTAATGTATTAATAATTACATTAATAATACATATCAATTATGTTTGCAACTACATCAAATTTAATATTAGTAGTACATTCTATATTTATAACTTGAAATGGTGAGGAGGCAAGTTTTGACCAGTTTTTTCCTTCTTCTATTCTCCTTTTTCACAGGATGCGATATGCAGTTCTTTTTTCTTTGCTTCAGCTTGAAACAGTTTACACGAAACAGAAAGTGTAATGGGATAAGAAATTCTTATTTATTTATATTTTTTAAGGGAAACGTTGTAATATGAAAATTCCTTTACACTGTAGAACATGTTAAGCAGGAAAGCTTTCAATTTACTTTTAAATGTATGAATTGTGTTTATGTCTTTGATATCATTGCCTAGTTTCTTGTAAAGTGTAATGCCCTCTATTAGGGTACTTTTTTGATAAAGTGTAGTTTCAGAGTAGGGAACGGGTAGGTTTTGACACCTTTTGACAGGTGTTGTAATTGTGTACATCAGAATTTAAAGTGAAAGTGTCTGTGTTTTCCATGAGAATTTTCTTCGTGAAGACCACTATTTCAAATATGTACATGCATGGTAGAGGAAGAATCCTTAGTTTATTAAACAAGGGTTTCCAAGACTCCAGCTTATGAGTGCTGGTCATTGTTCACAATATTCTTTTTTGAATAATAAATGTGCGAGTGCTTTCAGGGGCATTTCCCCAGAATATTATTCCATATTTTAGGTGTGAGTGCACATTTGCAAAATACATTGTTCGAAGTGTCTCGATGTTGGAGCTTCACCTGAGGGCGTATAGTGCATAGCAAGATTTGCTGAGCTTCTTGTTAAGATTTGAGATGTGAGTGTTCCATTTTAGGTTTTCTTGAATTGTTAGTCCAATGAAGGTAGTTACATGAGATATCGTTACAGGGTTATTGTTTATGAGCAAATGCTGTGAGAGTTTTTCTTTAGATCGAGGATTCATGAAATTTAGAGAGACTGTCTTGCTGGTGTTTATGATGAGTTTGTTGTCTTGAAACCATTTTACTAGTGCTTGCAAAGTTTTGTGAGTTTCTTTTTCTAATGATTGTTGTGTTTTTGCTTTGATGATGATGTTTGTGTCATTTGCAAACAAAATTATTTTGTTGTTCCTTAAAGCCAAAGGCATGTCATTTATGTATATAAGGAATAGTATTGGCCCAAGGATGGATCCTTGCGGGACTCCACAATTTATTATTTGAGGACAGGAGTAGTATGAGGAGATTTTGTTTTCTTTAGTGTGTTGGAGGGCAATACTTCTTTAATTGTCTTCAATCACTTTTCTCGGTCAGAAGGCTGCAGCACTTCAGTTTGGGAGTTTGATTCTTGTTTTCATTGTTCGACGATCCGGCCATGTAGACAAAATCTCCGCTGGTTATCGATAATGGTTTCTTCAATTCACGATTGCGTTTTCTTGCTGTCTCTTCTTTGGCATCTTCAGATGGTACGTCACTTCTTCAGGAGGTGGACTCTGGTGCAACTTCTTCAGCTTCACTCCCTTCTTCTTCCTTTTTATCGTCGTTTTCTTCTGGTTTTTGTACATCGGATGATGCGAGTTTTTCGCATGAATCTTCAAGTTTGTCCGTATTGACGCGCACATTGCAGACACCTTCAGGCTTGAATCTCGTGGCTCAGGACTCTCTTCCTTTGAGTCGGAATCCATCCCTGTCGTTCACGTATCCAACCAATGTCCGTGAACAACTTTAACGGCAAACTTAGGGGGAAGTTATTGTTGATGTGCATGTTTCTGTTCCGAAAATATCCAAAAGATTGACACTTCCCACTGGTCATCCATGCCACAATTCATAAGGAGACTTAGTTTCAATGGTTTCCGGTGCTATTGAGGAGGTAGGTGGTAGTATTGCATGCTTGTGCCCAGTTCATTTGGACACTTGCTTAGATTCAAGATGGAACGCGCGCACTCGACAATGGTTCGATTTCTACCGTCACAGTAATGACGTGTTCTATGCCCCTGCTTGCTAGCAGTTCAGAGACATTATCAAATTATGTTTCTCCATCACACCTCAATTGTTCGATATCACGTCCATTCGTCTTGGCTTCATTCAAAAACTAATCCAAAACGGTGCAAAGTTCACTTTTGTGCTTCAAAAAGAAAACTCGACAATACTTACTAGACTCATCTTTAAAACACGTATTAGTGTGCCTTTCCCATAGATTCTGTCGACATGGGTCCGTTTACATCGACGTGCATCTTTTACATCAGTTGCCATCGGTCGATTCATTCGTTTTTTGAATGGCAACCTCTGCATTTTCCCCAGTGCACATCCGTCGCAGAATTCTACCTTTCATCCTCCATGTTGTTGTTCATCTGCTTCAGGACACTCTTCTTACTCTGACTAACATATATCCTGTCATCGCCCTTTTTCCAGTGATACGATCTTCAATGTTGACACTCCGATCATCAAGTCTTATAGAAAAACCCTTTCTCGGAAAATAAATGGGCACTTGCTTCAGGAACATACAAAATGTTTTTCAGTACGGTATTCGACTAAGCATTATTCAGACGTATTTGAATATTCACACTTCCTTGTCCACGAGCCAGCATATTTACACCTCGTTCCCCTAGCGAAATCTCTTGAGGTGCGACAAACTTCTCATGTGTTGTAAAAATGTTAAAACTATAACACAGTCTAAAGAGTGAAAATGAATTAATTTAATGTAAAATTATATATTAAATATGTATCAGTAGTTTTCCACTGACTTGACACAAAACCAATGATCCTTATATTAAAATTTTGAGCTTAAGCCGGCACGTGTTAATATCAGCCTGTTGACATGGAATTTTATTGTTGATTTAATTTGACTCAATGAAAAATATTTAAGGTGAGAGCCCCCAATTTTTTCTTATTTTTATTTATTTATTTTTCAATATAAAGGGCATCCTTGTGTACGTATGACGATTGCACTAACACCCATGAAGAATGTGAGACCTTGTAGTCTTCATACTAGCGCCAATGGATTTTCTCGAAAACGGATATTCCTCGATCGTTTTGGCCGCCTTCGAGGACCTGAGAGTTTAAAACCTTATTAATGTAGAAACTAGTTGTAACTTTGCAGTAGCATTCCCCTGAATTTGAAAGTGTTCTAGGCAATGACTGGAATACTCTGCACTTTCTATTATCCGCGCACGTTTTCTTGAGCCCTCGCTTAGCCAGATGCGAGAGGAGTGAGGAATTTGATTATTTTGACAAAATGAATTTTACGTCGGATTTGGAGTTTATTTTTAGATGTAAAATAGTTTCTAATACACGGAAGCGATCATTTCTCGTAACCAGATTTTGTTTACAACGCTCGTTTCCATTATTTATTCTTAATTCAACTACTATTAGGAAAAGAGTGGGGTAGATGTTCCGAGGCTCAAGAAAACGTATGGATATAATGTAAAGAACTGTCCATAAATTGCCTAACTCAAATTTCAGTATTTTGAACATCTTGTCCCCCCCCGCAACGCGCCCTTGAACCCCCGAAATAATTACATAGTAACGTTTGTGACAACCCCCTCTCCAATTTATAACTAAAAATCAATTATACAGCAGAAACAGTTTTATTAATTTTGTGTTATGAATTAAATTTTATGATAATTAGAATTAATGGGCGATGCGGACCACACTTTGCAACAAGATTGGTGACAATTTTTGAGCGAAGGACGCTTAATCGAGAAAATTTCTGGAAATACGCCGTGCACACGTGGTCTTGGTAATGACGCATGGGCCGGAAGTTTATTGTGGCAATTTAATTGGATGTTAGAATAATACCAGCTCTAATTATTTTCTTCTTAATCTAACGGATTTAATGAATTGACGAAAATATATTTCCATTTATTGTAACAATTTATACCGTTGAATTTTAAAATTAATTTATTTTGGAATTATTTTAATGTTTTAGTATAATACTGAATAAAAGGAATTACTTCAGCAAATGCTGAAACATTTAAAAAATAAATATCTATATTATGTAACACAACCACGATTCTCCTACCCCCCCCCCCCTAAACATAGGCATAACAATGCTTCAAACCACCTCTCTCCTATTTATAGTGGTACGTAATTTAAGGAAGAGCCCTAATAAAATTTTCAAGAAGTTACATCAAACATTCCAAGTTTTCTTATTAAACACAGTGCTCCATGTATAGTGCAACCACTCTCGTCACATATTGCAATTACTCTCAAATCAGGCATATTTCCAGATATATTCAAAACAGCAAAAATTAAACCATTGTTTAAAAAGGGCAATGAACTACAGGCCTATTTCCCTGTTATCAGGATTTTCAAAAATTCTGGAAAGACTTTTCAATTATAGACTCAAACAGTTTCTCAATGCAAATAATGTTCTTACAAATGCACATGGCTACAGGAGTAATAGATCCACAGACACAGCATCTTCTCCTTTTTAAATGACATTCTTGTTGCACTAAATCAGAAGGAAATTCCCATTGGCCTTTTCTCAGATTTGTCAAAAGCCCTTGACATCATTGACCATCATATACTTTTAAGAAAACTAGAAATGCTAGGGATTCGAGGCATTGTAGGCCAATGGATCAAATCATATTTATGAAATCGTAAGACAAATAGTTGCCCTCCAACACACTAAAGAAACAAAATCTCCTCATACCTACTCCTGTCCCTCAAATAATAAATTGTGGAGTCCCAAAGGATCCATCCTTGGGGCCAATACTATTCCTTATATAACATAAATGACATGCCTTTGGCTTTAAGGAACTCAAAATAATTTTGTTTGCAAATGACACAAACATCATCATCAAAGCAAAAACACAACAATCATTAGAAAAGAAACTCACAAAACTTTGCAAGCACTAGTAAAATGGTTTCAAGACAACAAACTCATCATAAACACCAGCAAGACAGTCTCTCTAAATTTTCATGAATCCTCAATCTAAAGAAAAACTCTCACAGCATTTGCTCATAAACAATAATCCTGTACGATATCTCATGAAACTTACCTTCCTCGGACTAACAATTCAAGAAAACCTAAAATGGAACACTCCACATCTCAAATCTTAACAAGAAGCTCAGCAAATCTTGCTATGACCCTATACACCTCTCAGGTCAAGCTCGAACATTGAGACACTTCGAACAATGTATTTTGCAAATGTGCACTCACACCTAAAATATGGAATAATATTCTGGGGAATTCTACCATGCAATGTACATATTTGAATAGTGTTCTTCACAAAGAAAATTCTCATGGAAAACAAAGACACTTTACTTTAAATTCTGATGTAGCAAACTACACACACCCGTCAAAAGGATAACCTACACGTTCCCACTCTGAAACTACAACTTTATCAAAAACGTACCCTAATAGAGGGCATTACACTTTACAAGAAATTAGGCAATGATACTCAAAGACATAAACACAATTCATACATTTAAAAGTAAATTGAAAGCTTTCCTGCTTAACATGTTCTACAGTGTAAAGGAATTTTCAAATAACATTTTCCCTTAAAAAATAATAAATAAATAAGAATTTCTTATTCCAATTAGACTTTCTGTTTCATGTGAACTGTTTTCAAGCTGAAGCAAAAAAAAAAACAAACAAAAAAAAACAACTGCATATCACATCCATGTGAAATAGAAGAAAAAAAACTGGTCAAAAACTTGCCTCCTCACCTTGTCACGTTAATAAATATAGAAATGTACTACATTGTTAAATTTGATGTAGTTGCAATCATATTGATATGTATTAATTAATGTATATTATTATAAGTAGTGCGATAACAATATCATATTGAATGTTATTATTAGCAGATAATTTATCTACTGTATAATATTTTAATCTAACTGTAACAAGTATTTGTATTTCTAGGCCAATGACCCCATCCTCGATCAGGTTTTGTTCAGTTTCCCTGATCCTTTGAACAAATGCTGAGATGGCCCCTTGTTTGCTCCTGAACAGTAATATAACTTCGCTCTCTCCACCCAAGGTATCATATTGACTCATCATACACGATTGTAATTGTATATGTGACTCAGTAAATATTATTATTAAGAAGCATAAAGTACCAAAATTCAAGTGCTACGTTTTAGTTCAGATTTACTACTTTGCTTTATGTTAAAACTGGATAATAGCACAATGAAATTAAAAACATCTATTAAGTGTAATATGTTAAGTCTTATTCAGTGCTCATTTTAATTATCATTTTATTTATTATAAAATTTTCTGATTCTAATAATTTTGCAATCAAAGGGGAGTTTGATACATTAATTTAATTTTGTAGCGTAGATGAATTAAGACACCAATGAAATGTGATAATACATGTTAATGTGTTTTCTAAAGTAACCCAGGTTGCTTCTATGGAGACTTCAAATTATTTATATATTGTACATAGGAATATGCTCTTTAACATTAACTACAAGAAACAACAAAAAGTGCACTTCAGAGCATGTTTTCAGGCCCACTTCTTTAGGCATGCTCACCTGTGGGGCATCTATAAAAGAGATTTCCTTTAAAAATTTTGAGTGACCATGTAGCTTTATATAATATAACATTTTATTTTCTGGGGACATATTCAATCCTGAATTTTTTATTCCTTTCCCCCTGACAATTTGGAGACTTATTATAGATTGGGGTAGGGTATGAGGGTCTTGAAGTCATATGGCAACCCTATGGTTCAGCATAAAATCAAATGAATTTCTTACTAGATTATTATTCAATCTTCTTGTAATGTTTTATTCATTACTAGCAAAATATGTTGTAAGTAAATAAAAATGCCAATTGAAAGAGGGGCCCAGAATTGTAGTTGGCCCCTCTTGTTTAAGGCTGTGGCTATTCCCACTTCATTAAGCAAACTGAACTTGTTGCATACATATACAGCCAATGCTTCATATAGTATAATAAACAGCACCAGGACATTTGAATGATGTTTAATATAAGTTGCAGAAGTGACAACACTCAAAAGAAGTGTGATGAATGTACCAATTTTCCATTTTCCCCCAGAGCGCAAACTTCAACCCCCAAATAACATTTAGAGGGCATGAAATTCTTAAATATTAAGTTACAAAAAAACATTAATGGATCGTGAAATTTTGCACTAACACACCCAGGCCGAATGAGATTTACCGCCTTCTGAAGCCAGTTAGGAAGAAATCCTAACAAACTTCACTAGTGTGTTCTCAATTACCAAATTCACTCTGATAATTTTTCTTCAACATTTTGACCACCGTTGACAATTTATATAGCGCATTATGTCCTATCACAATTAATGTCTACCACTCTCTTTGCTGACAAACTTGTCCTCTCACCTTTAACAGCAGTAGGAAGTGTTTTCACATCAACTTTCTTCATCACCACACTTATCTTTCACCTCGGAACAAAAAAGTTTTACCAGGAAATTGACTGCTTCTGAGATGAGAGGGATGTACAAGTGAAAAAAAAAATGAATCTCAGAATATATGACTATCATTCTTTATTAATTCTTATCAAAATTTATTGTCAAGGGAAAAACTCTTCCATTTTATGAAAAATCTCAAACAAAAATTAACTTTTAATTCAGCTATCAAACTCCTACTGACCACCATACACATACATACATACACCCACACACACACAAAGCATAACATAAAATAAAAGTGTCTCGGTTCCAATTTCTGCAAAGATAATATTTGAAATGAGCACTCAGAAGTGCTAAAATTCAAAGTGACAAAACAAGACAAGAAAGAAATGATAAAAGAAAGAGAAAAGGCTTTCAATACAGGACAAAATTCAGGTTTAATACATTCCCAAGCTATCCACATTATAGGTTCTTTGCAAACACATTAAATCCAATCTCAAAAGACTTGAATTATGATTTGGTTTCGTGTTTTAAGCACACCTTTAAATGCTTGCCTCTTATTACATCTTTCAACGGTTTTTATCCACACTGGTTATTGAAATTTGATTGGATAACAATTCTTAAGATAAGATACACAACTGATCTTAACATAAGATACACAACTGATAATATGAAATTATCTCATAATAAGAAAAAGGTTTTCTAAGGATGAAGGGAAAAGTAATGTAAAAAAGCAAATCAACAAAATACAACATTCCAACTATGTTTGAAGCAAAAAGGTCTTAATGTCAACAAAGCTCTTCAGTCCGTACATCAGAGTAAGGTGAATGCCAAATACTTATAAAAATCAGTAGAAGGCCATTTAGTGCCTACCATTTTGAAAACAAACAACAAAATTACATGTTTAAGCATGTTTTTACAGTAATAAAGAGAAATGGTATTTCTGATTTTTACAAACTGATAGAAGATTGGTATGTTGATTTTTCTCTTAAAAGGTAAATCAAACAAAGACAGTATGTAATTGTAATGAACATTAATCAAATATCAAAATGTAAATACTGAAGAAAGTATTAAAGCTATAATTTTCAAACCATGAACATGACCTTGTTCACATTGCTTCATCATAACTGATGTCCCCACTTTCTCAAAAAATGATAGTAAATGGACAAAACATACATGACTCTGATCAACAAAACATCACCTAATTTACACAACTAATCAGAATTATTTTCATAATCTCACAACATAAAAATAAAACGGAACATGAATAGAATTAGAAATATATTTACTGTTTTTTGAAACTTTTCAAAATGGGATAAATATTATCAAAAGCTTCATAAATTTCTTGACGCACTTTTGCACCAGTCAACACAACTTTTCCTGATACAAAAATTAAAAGGACTATTCTTGGTTTCACCATTCGATAAATTAATCCTGGAAACAATTCAGGTTCATAACTACTAAACTGACCATGGGTAAGTACAAGGCCTTCCAATCTTATAGGGAACTTAACGTCACAGCTGCCAACCATGTTCTGAATTTTAAAGTCTAAGAATTTTGCAGGAAAACCAAGTTTTTGAATAATTCGAGCATATTTTCTTGCTGCAAGACGAGAATCTTCTTCACTCTTCGCTCCAGTACATACCATTTTGCCTGAGCTAAATATCAAAGCTGTAGTTCGAGGTTCCCGTATTCTCATGATAACTGCTGCGAATCTTTTAGGGTTATATTCCGCATTACGAGCATGCAATGCAATCTTTTTAAGATCAAGTTTACAGCATAAATTGACAGTGGATACAATATTTTGGAGCTGAGGCACTATTCCTGGATCCGCTGAGGAAGGAGTCATTGGTGTCATAGGACCAGGAGTTGCAGGCCCTAAACTTGAAGGAGCTACTATTTGACTGGCAGATGCCACCATGGGTGACATCATATTATGAGGAGTTTGAGGTTGCATCAAACTTTGAGGGGTAGTAAAGCCTGCAGGAGCATATGTGTGCATTGTTTTCTGTGGAGATCCTAAGAGAGGCATTTGCTGAAGGGGTGTGCCTTGTTGATTTTGTTGTTGCTGTTGGGCCATAGGCAAAATTTGTTGGTCCTCTTCGGGCTGGTGAAGAGGAGTCCCAATACTGGGTATACTGAACCCAGGACTAGGAAGCATTTGATCCATTTTGGAAGCTGGTAAGGGGGACTTAATATGAAATTAAAACACGGAGATGTATCGTATACACTCAGTCATTTAACACATTCACATCACAGTGCCAGTCAACTAACAAATTCATGATTCACCTTGAAATTTCCACACATCGAAGTTCACAATGCAATTGAAAATCAATTAAATAATCGAATTCTGACATCTGATATCATAACACAACTATAACCCTAGCTTGCCATTCATTATTCTTCCACTCTGATTCTTAACGGGTTTCCAGCCGGCTATTAGTTTACAGCAACGGCGTAGGACAATCATGTACACCAACAGACACAACGCTGAATCTTCACAATTCATTTACTAAACTCCCGACCACAAGTTAAGCTACCGACGCTGCCACTTGACCAACCACAATGTTAGTGATAGGTTGATGGCATCCAGAGGGTCCCCAACTGTTGATTGAACCGGTTGTACGATTGCTTTTTAGACCAAACCGTCGAATCGTTCACCAATTGTGGAGCTATTTGCGCTGTGATTGGTGGAACGCAGCTATCAAGGCGGCTCTTTCAAAATCTCGCAAAAATGGATATTTATGAATAATGTAATTAACATTTGATAAATCATAGCATTCTCAGTACACCTCGTAAGAATCGAACATAATATGCCTTATGGATCATTTAAATCATCAATACAATCATATTTTATGGCAAACTGTCCAATTAATCCGAAGTTCTCTTCCAAATGAATAAATAATAAATGCATGGAAGAAGTATATATATATATATATAT
>BOPP01000104.1:3901630-4026890 GCA_017312745.1 Gryllus bimaculatus
TCGTTATTACTAACTAAAGACGATCAATTGCCAAAACATCAAAACTAGTATAATTTATAAATTTGTTTCATTTTCCTTGGTTTTGAAAGACTTTACCCAATATAACAATGATTGATATTGTATCAAAATTACAATTCTATTTTCGGCTATAAAGTCACCAAAATTAAGGCTGGTATGATTCAATCATGATTTATAACAAATGATAACTTTTTAAAAATCATTGATTTAAAGTTATTTTTTCAAATATTACAAATATTAAGTTATAGAGATGAAGACTTAAATCAATTACATAGTTAATACAACGAATATCATATTTCTTTAAAACTTTTTCACATAATTGAGAGAATTTCGAGAAAAAAATACAATGTAATATACATTAAAATGAGCATGCTTATGACAAATGAACAATAAACCCTTTTAGTAGTTATTTACTAATGGACTTGAGCATGATAATTTAGTTTTTATCTAGCATTTCATGTCTGTAGATAACTAGCAAATTTAGGAACAATACACACACCGAGCTTGTTCAGGAAAAACACAATAAATCTTCAAGCATATTTGTAATTCTAGAATTTCGGAGATAAAATGTTTGCTAATGCCACAAAGGTATAACATCTGTAGAGGAAGATAAGCATTAAAATAAAAAATGGAATTTATTGATATCACTTAAGAAAAAAATTAATACTTGTAAAAACTAATAAAAACGGGAATTTAATCTTACTAATTTTAATAATGTTAAACCTTTTTCCTCAATGTGATATAATTTGGTTTAAATACCAATTTAAGTGGAAGGAACAGGACAACTATTAAATAGAACTTTAATATTATCAAAACTGTCTATATTTAGTTGTAAGTGTTTGGTTTGTGAAATAAAGTTGTTTTAACAGTAAGAGGACTTTTTTGATAAAAATGTCTTTTTACTGACCCATCTGGACAGGTGTTGCTACAAGCTTATTCCATAACGTGAAAACACATGAGAAAGTGATGAGACTATAAGTACTCATATTTAAAGAATTTTGTGCGTTGTTTTAAAAAAAAATCAAACGGCGAGTATCTTGCACCAAACCCCTCAAATGTCTAGATATCTATGAGTGAAAAAAAACAACTAAAACGAAAAAATAAGGAACATGAGTCAATTAAAAAACAGTTTCACTTTTTTCTGCTATTTAAAAGTAATTTAAGGGATGAAGTAATTCACTTTAACAATTTCTTGGTTTTAAGTAATAAACATCTAAATACCAGTATTTAAAAATATTATTTAATCAAGGTTTAATCTGAATCTAAGAAAAAGCAGATAATAGGCGTGCGTGTGAATAATCTCCTACACGCGCCAGCAATTAAGTTCGCACCAAACCCTACTTTGAAAATGCGCGCCAAACGCAACAGCTGCGCTATCCTGCACCAGGTCCGGGTGAATGAGGAAACTAACTTAGTCCCCCGCCTTTTAACATTGAGTGAACCGGCCCTGAACGATGGCGCCGTCTGGATCCGTCAGGAGACTGATGCAGTGCGTTCAGACGTTTCACCCCGTATACGCCAACGACCGATGGAGCAGAAACTATGATTCATCTGAAAAGGTCACCTGTCACCACGGGACGTCAATGGACGCCCAGTTGCAGTTTTGTCGTGCAAATAAGTCTCCGCAGCCGTCAGTCTCCCGTCATCTATGGCTCGTATTGCCTCGGTTGCCTCGGCGCCGGTTTTGGATATCGTCCACTTTGCAGTATTCTTTCATCACGGCGCCACGCAAACACTTCACAAACTTAGCCATTTCGGAAATGCTTCCGCCCTTGGCTCGAAAGCTAATGATCATGTTCTTTTGGACATCCGATGAATCACTCGATTTTTGAATTGCGACAACTGCTGCACTGTTTTCCGCTTCCACCTGACATGCTTTATTTCCTCCCCATTGGTAGTGCTGCCATGAATCGCAAAATACATTAGTGTAAGTTTTGAAAAAACAAACGAATACAGCAAAATAGCGTTTATATAATCTTATCGAGTACATTCCACCATACATCTCGAAATATTAAAGAAAACATTTGGACTGTTTCCGAGAGTCTTTTTTGATCTTCTTTATTCAGTGGATTGTCATAGTCTTCTATCAACAGTTATACCGGACTCAAACCAACAATCTTTAGCAAAGGTCAGAATTCCAATCAGATGAGCTACTACTGGGGAGAGCATTCAATGCACAAAATTATTAGAAATGGAGTTTTAATGACATCAAATGTGTCGAATTGACAAACTACTGTCTTGGTTTTAAAATCAAATCATCATCATTCAGGGTGTAGGTAAATGCAGAGCTGGATTTCCCTTTAAGCAAAATAAGAAGTTGATTAGAGCTCCCATTAAAATAATCTTCTGTACTAAAAAGTTAGTATTTAAAAATTAATTGATTGAAGCAATGAGAAACTAAAGGTTTGTATTGATAAATTAAAATTGTGTACATACAAAAAGTACGTTCAATTCTAGTAAGAAATTTGTTAATTTGCATTTGCATTTCTACAAAAAGTACCTCTCTCATAATTATTTTTTTTAAGAATGTGAAGAACTTTTTTCTGAAAGAGTGCCCCAATACAATTTTGTGCTTGGGGATCACAGCTGTAACGTATGTAAATACGGCTGTGAGTAAATGTAATTGAAATAGTAAGAGGAATGATAAGTTTAATTTTTTATGAGTGTTAGATAGTGTTTTACTACTGACTTGTTTAGGAGTTAGTTAATTAGAAATAGAGTTATTCTAGAGTTTGTTCTTTCATGGTTCTTTCATGGCGTGGCTTTGTCATACAATGGGATCGCTGCAACATGGCAGTTTGAAATTCTCAGACTAACTTTTCATTGTTGGTTGGGGACACAAATGGGGTAGGGATAGGATAAAAAAGTTTCACTTATTTAATGTTAATGCTATAGTTTCTATGTTCAATAAAATGGTACATTAAGCTATATTTAAGTCATAAAGAATAAATACAGATAATGCAGACTATGTATGCATGACATAGACATTATGTAATGACACTAGTTATCTGCTGATCATAAAGCACTATAATATATGGCCTTCAATTCTGGATGTTTAATATATATGTGATTTTATCCTTGCATGTGTGAATAATGCGCTGCAAATAACAGTTGTGATTTACTAATTTTTGTTTCCTTTGTAGACGTAAGAAAGGGTTACAACTATGGAAAGAATTGCATATATGCACTGCAGGTACTTTGTTGAATTTGTTTGGACCTTATTAAGCGATGGCTGAAATCAGGTCAGGCATTGCAATATTATCATATTACGTAACCGTTCCCAATAAAGTGACAAATTATATGCTATTGTAGCACCACTAGTTTTAATTAATGAAACATTTCCTATGTATAGTATTTTGTTTTTATTTATAAAGTTTACATGTGATCTATCCATTTGCCCAAAGAACCACCAAAGAGTTTTTGTACAAGCAAACCCATCAAAAGGTAGGTGCCAAAATGAGTATAAGTACGATTTAAATTCAGTGTGATATTCTTCATCAGTTTTGGAAAGGAGAGAGTCTGATGTGAGAGAAAAAAGCCTTGAAGTGTATTTTCATTTCTCCAGGCAAGACGCTGCTTTAATATGACATATTTCCATCAGTAAATAAATGGGAGGGAGAAAAAAAATCCATTTGGTTTCACCAATAGAAAGAATTGAAATCAAATGCATATGAATTTTTATGCCTTATCAACAAATCAAATAGGATGGTACAATTCATATGAATACACTAAAGAAATCAGGTGCAACAGTTCACAATTTGTTTTATTGTTACATAAATAACAATGAATGTACCTTTAATACAATAGTTAACAAATTTAATCAATACTGTAACATTACAATAACCTATATTAAAAAACCAACACTACAAATCCTCTTTATTATAATATCCTAACATCATAATAAAATTTAAAAATGTCTGCATTACATACATCATTATGATGCTATAAAAATCGCAGAATGTATCAAGTTTCAATGTTTTTTCCCTTATCATATGAAAATATACAGTTATCTTTTGTGCAGTATGGTAGATAAGGTAGTAGAACTCAACTCTTTTTAATACAAATTTGAAATTGTCAATTGAAACACAACAATTTAAAATATTAAAACAAATCATAATGATAATGATATGCTGTTCTAGGACTCATTTCTCAATGAGCAGTTCAAAATAAACATGAGTATAGCCAGTATTTTCATTGGGGAGGGGCAGGGAACCAAAATAAAAATCATTATAATTAATTAAGAACAAGTGGCATCAAGTAATATCAGGGCTTGATTGCTGTCAGATTATGATGGAAGGGCAATACCGCACCACAGAAATAATTATTAAATTATATTATAAATATATAACTATTTTTATTAAATTAATAATTCATTTGGGGTGCATTTCAGAAGTCAAAATTTTATAAACCAAGCACTGAATTACAATTAAATAACAATCAATTAGGTATTAATTAAAAAAATGTATAAATAAATAAAAAATATTAGCATAACAATGAACTTTTTCTAACAATCAAAATTGCAATTATGAAGTTGATAAAAAAGGTTAACTTTTTCATAATATTAAATCTTTACACAAAAAAGGTTTTTAGAATGTAACTGAAGGAAAACAAATTTAATCCACCAGAAGTTTTTCTGGATATTATAAAAAGAGTATCTTAAATATTTAATTTTTATATTTTTTCTTCTTTTCTGAAATAAATTGCATGTCTTTTATTCAATAAGCATTATCCAGTCAGTTATTCTCTTAATATGATATATCTTATTTAGATGTTTACCCTCAGCAAGGTGATGAATGATTGCTGTTCTACAAGGGATGCATGATGGAGCAAGAATTGCCAAATGTTGCCTTAAAATTAATCTAAGAACAAGTAATTTGGAAAAAAGTGTGTACAGTAATTTGATGGTATATTTTATATGAAAAAGGATAGTGGTTCAAAGATTTAGTGGAGGGCTGGTTGGCCCCCTGCTCCCCCATGGCTAGGTCCATGAAAATATACAAATAAGATTAAAAATATGAGAACATGAAAATTGCTACAGATATACCTCTATAAAATGTTTTGCGACTTTTTCAAACCCATATTATATATATTATATTTATATCACATACTGCTATTAATGATACCAATGTAACAGTATATATAAAAAAATTTCACATCATTCATATCACAACAGCTAGTTCATTCTATTCCTTATGCAATTCTCAAAAAATATTAACCAGTAATTTTTCATAATCATACTTATTTGAGCTGGTATATCCATTCCATTAATTCCAAATTCCTTTAGTTCCTTACATTGTAACTTCCAGAAATTTCTATTTCCATTTCACTTCTTTCACATTAAAAGAATGAATGTATGTATGTATGTATAGTAACCAATATCATATATTCAGGGCAAAAAGAAACAAATATTATAAACCAGGAAACAGAATCGAGTATGGTAAATTAACAATTATAAGAATCTATATACTTCACAAATCTTAACATATCAATTCAATTCTAAATATCAAAACAAATGATCATAAATCTTTAAAAAAAAACAATTATTGTGGAGAACTGTTACAAATTCAGTCACTTATGAAGATCATAAATTCTATTATAAACAAAAAATAAAACCCAAATTCATCAATGTCATTATCCACAAACTTTCTATGAAATAAGGAAATCAAATTGTATGATTATCACTACTAGTTAACTTTAAAGCAAATGAGACATCACTGCTCAATATTTTGATACAAGAGTGAAATTACTTTTAATCACTTTTATCACTTTAAAATTAGAAAACTAAAAATAATTAACTTTTAAAAAATAAGCAGTATTAACAAGTCATATTTCAACAAAAACGAATTTCAAATATTTCCTATCACATTTGCAACCCTCTTCTAAATAGTCGGGGGAAAACCAACAATATATTGAATAGCATGATTTAATTTCTGCTCTGAAATGTTTTGAACTAGTTCCAAATTTTATACATTGCGAATTGAGAAGATTATATATAATATTTAAAAGTTTGTTCATTTTGAAACTGTGAGTATCACTGAACAAATGAAAGTTAGAATTAAATATACATAAAACCATAATTTAGCATTTCATGATTAACCTATTTTATTACTGAGTAACAATAATTGCAATTCTCTTAAACAACAAATAAATAATAACAAATAACACATATAACAGAATTGACTTTCCTAGCTGCCAAGCCATTTGATTAATCCTATAAAGTATTTTTAACATTTCATCGCAGAATGACATCTTGAGATGGCATAATCACTTCCCCACTATTTGTGGATTTCTGTACATCATAGGATTTTTCCTTCAGCAGCAAGATATTGTGTAGGAAGACTACTGTAGCTGTGTAAGGGACCACAGAGCAACTGGTATGCTTTACAGCAACATACACACACAGCCCCTTTCTCTACATTGCAATGCTTCCAGATTTAACCAAGGCTCTGCATTGAATGGTTAATTTCACCACTTAATCTATTTTAATTGAATAATTTCAAACTGGGAAGCATCATCAACAGGTATCACTTGCAAAAAATTGAAATTAATTTTACTTTTGCCACTTATTGAAATATAATTCATATATCCCAGTTAACAGTGCTCTTTAAAGGATCTTAAAAATATGAAAACAATTTGCAAACCTACTGGGGAGAGAAAGCAAAATCCCTCTTCACAGATAAAAAAATTTATCAAATTATAAAATTTAAAAACCCTTACCCATTTGTTTCTGTGCTGGTCATACCTATCTCTTCCTCATTTCATTGCAAATGAATCACATAATGTCAGTTTAAAGACAATTTTTTATTGTCTGTCCATTCATCACTATATATTAATATTAATGAAATTTCAAAGTGAAGTGTGGCTAAATTGTAATAAAATTCCTCTTAGAATTTCTGGGATTACTTGTGGTACTTAATCTGAGACACCTGATTAAAATCTGATTAGCCAGAGTTAGCTAGATTGAAGCACCTTTTCAAGGTTAGAGTATTGTTGGCAATTTGGAAATAAAAAAACTGGAAAGTCTTAAGATGGAATGGCGTGGAAACAATAATGTATAATTTTATTAAATGGAAAATAAATTGTTAAATTTTTGAATTTATAACCATGAGAAATCACACACTGCTCAACACCATGTTCAAATAACATACATAAAAAATAAACAATACTAAACATTGAAAATAAAAATGAAATCAATACTGAATTACACACAGGGCCGGATTAATATCTTAAAAAGTCCTAAGCATGGCCAAACTATGGGGACCCCTAATAGTATTGAACTACATAATCAAAATGAATACAAAAATAAATTATAATCTTGAAAAAATTAATTTAAAAATATTTTTGCATATTTATGAACTGATATGAAATTTTTATAAAAAAATATTAAGGGTCCTAAGCACCTGCTTCAACTGCTTTGCCTTCCCTGATCACTCACATGAGTATATGGTCATTATAATGGGGGAAAAAAGAATCTGTACTGTAAGCCTTTGTTCAAGTCAGTGATGATAAGTTGTTATTGATTATGAAGGGTCAATAGATCAGTCTTCACAAAACAGAAACCTAGCAATATTGAAACCCTTGAGAATATTAAATTATTTTATAACTCACATTTTACTCTAATTGAACGTTTGTAAAATAATCTTATTATTTTGTCATTCAGTTTGGCAGTAATGGGAATGCTTTAATCATGTTTACAAAACATAAGTTGTGTCTTGCAACATCTGAAGTCAGTATCTCCATATAGTACTCAAGTAAAAATAAATCTCTCTATCCTGAAAATACATTAAAAATAATTAATTTGATTTTATACTTAATTTTTAAAGTTGAAGTTTAAAGTAAAAAGTGAAACATCCTTTTTAAATAAAGTACAAGATATCGTGACTTTTGTTACTATTAATATGACTGAAATGAATTGTGTATAAACCTGAACACACACACACACACACAAAAAGTCAAACTATACTCACAAATTTTAAAAAAATATTTATAGAAAATTCAGGTTAATGGGGTGATCCCACCAGTTTAGGTTCCGATAAATGATTGTCAGTACCATTTCTAAGAGCTGGTATCATAACTGTGTCAGCTTGGTACTGGAAAAAATAGAAAGTAAATTCTCATTTTATTATTTTGCTAAAAATCTCCCACAGACTTTCATAAAATTTCATGTAATCTTACTTTTCTTTGTCGCCTCTTCACATATTTTCTTACAAATGGAGAAAATAGATCGGGATTTAAATCTGTTTCAATTTTCTTGGCATAACAATTGTAAAGACAACTCACAATGGTCCCAATAAATAATGTTATTAAAAATCCAAGAACAATGTACCATAGATATGAAAGACTGTATAAGTAGAAATACTCTCCAGAGCTGGAAAAGATACATTTCCATAATTATTTATTAGAAAATTGATCATGGGCTCAATGGAAATTGCATTTCATTAAAATAAAAATATGTTTAATACTCTACTTATTCATTCATGTAGGTAATAAGGTCAGGCAGTAAGGTCATAAAAGGTCTCAATACTAATTGTTGAAAAAGACACTACTTGCAATACTTCATAGCACTTAAAAATTTGCATGTACGGGTTTCGAGAAAAGCTAAACAAGCTCATAAAATTTGAGGGCAATCAGAGTATCAAGCACAGCTAGTATTGCGTGTTAGGGAGATCACCAAGGATCGCACACAATCTATGTGATATTTCTTCTACTACTAATAGTATTGGAAGTAATTCCTCAGTAAGCTTATCTATTGAATCATAGCTCCCATTAGTTCGGTGTTGATGATGGCAATGTGCAGAGGCATGTGTAGGATCAATAAGATGACTTCTAAGTGAAGAAGTGAAGGCTCATTGGCCTAAATAATATATGAAATTGAGTTAAAATGAGCAACTTTTTGCCAAATAATATAATAAAGTATTTTTTGTTCTAGCACCATTGGCTTTTATTAAAAATAAATTAAAAGAAAGAGGGAAAGGATGGGTTTTATCAATCCTTACCTGGTGTTTGGTTCTGTTGGAGTGACAGGGGTTGCAGTAGTAAAAAACGTCAAGTTTCCCTCAAAACAACCATCAGTGGTTGTAGGAAGCTTTCTAAGAGGGGGCTTGGGTCCTCCAAAACCAAGCCACATGGAAATGCACAAACCAAACAGGAGGCCAACAAAGGCTCCCTGTAAGAAATCAGTGACAATAAAAAAGATTATTCAATTCTTAGATAATTTGACAAGTTATAAAATAGAAGAAAGGTCCAGGGCTACTGGACAAGAAAGAGCTAGTCACAAAATATTGGTGTCAGCAGAAGTGGGATTTTGGATCTTTAATTTAAATTCTCTTTGTTTAATTAATAGTAATTTTTATAAAAATGTACATAAAGCAGCATGCAGTATGGTTGTATTAAACAATGAATGTTTTAACAATCTGTATTGGTCACAATATGCATTTGATGCATAACTCATAATATATGTATATAAATATATTATATTGTGGTTACTTGGATTTTGCTTCATATTTTGAAATTTGAGTACAATGTATCATATGTGTATAATAATGGGAAATTCTCTTTCTTTTTTAAAAAAAATAATTACATTGTTATGACTCATGATTTTAGGCACAAAACTGTTTAATTTCTAAGTAAATAACATTTAAAAGTAAAATATAATTGCAAAATGATTTGTTGATACAGGATATTCACAATAATGCTGAACATTATCCTGCATGTTTTATAATACTGAACTAAATTTCTTAATGTCTTCAATTTATTAATGTATGCTATTAGCTCAGTTTAATATATTTTTGTTCGATTAATTATTATTAAATTTCTTCACAAAATACAAAAAAAAGGAAATCTTTTTCAATATAAACTTGAAGATCAGAAAACAAAATGTCTAAATGTATTTTTAAACTATTCATCTCAACATTGGGGGGAGTTGCCCCCTCTGAAACCCACCTCTAGTTGGAAGTATTTTGCTAAGACAACCAATCAAATAAAATGGACAAATATCCAGAGAACATGTAAGTGTACAATGAAAGTAAATGGGTACTGGATGTATATATTCATTCAAATTATTACTCAGTGTATTAATTTGATATTATTTTCTTATCACTCTATTCATTAAATCTGCTTTTTCTTTATTAAAAGAAATACAACAAATACATACCACTTCATTTGCAAGTATTACAAACATGCCTAGAGTGAAAGTGGCCAGCAATGGACCACCAATAACTCCAAAAATTGTTAGACTTGCTTGAAGTACACCACCCAGGAACTGTGCCAGAAATGCAACTGCCAAACATACCAGTCCATACAAAAAGGCTAATATTTTAGTATAAAGACTAGTACGTCTCTCAGGTAGTTCAGATTTATAAAGTAATCGATATATTGGCTGCAATTAAAAAAGAAAAACATTATATTGTGTCGAAACAAAATTAAACAATATCCCAAAAAACAAAAATAAAAATTAACTGCAAAATATTTTTAAATCTCAATACAAAAACAGAATCTCACTTTCAGATAGTCCTCCAATGTCACAGCAGCTAGGGAGTTGACAGCAGATGACACCGTACTGAGTGATCCACTGAATATTCCAGCCACAAAAAGTCCTGACAGTCCTGGTATATGTGACACTGAATCTACCACATACAGAGGCATTAGCTGCAGAAAAAAATAAAAATCACATCAATTTAAGATTACAAATTTTCTTTTAACTTACAAATACATTCTTATACTAATGACAATTAGAAATTTTATTTATTATATTTAGTACTACAAAGAAGTTGCAAGAATCAAGAAATTATTTTAAAGCAAATTAAATAATAATCTATCAAATACACATCATGCAAAAGTAAACATATTTATTTAATCTACTTATTTGTGACTATCTATAATTAATGTGTTACATATAATTGTGTTCATTTTCTTTTTTTTGAACCTGTCAATTTTTTTTGAAAATGTACAATGGACTGCTGTGCATAGTACATTTGTAGAAAAAGTCTTAAATAACTTTTTATTACATCCTGGGTTAAAAAAAAATAATAGAGAGATAGGACACAATTAAATATAATAAAGCAGAAAATACACTAAGACAAAAATGAATTTATTATTAGTTCATGTTATATAAATTGTGTTCTAATGATTAACCTACCTGTTCTACTGAAGCAATGCGACCAAGATCAAGTGGATCACAATTATAATATTTTGAAAATATAGCCAGGCCAGAGAAAGATGTTGAAAGGCTTAAAAGACTTAGAATAGGCCAGCTCACCCACAGTGCTTTTTGAGAGGCACGCAGATCCCTGGAAAAATAAGATATTGTTATTTAATTTTAACTGACCTACCATTTCTGTATTTGTTGAAATGAATTTGTTCTTCATTTTGGTGGAAAGGCAAAATACGTACTGCAACAAATTACTTACTGCTGGCAAGAAATACAAATTTTAGATCTAAAAATATTTTTTCTTTCTTACATACTCACTCTCCAAGTACATGAATAATATAACCAAAATATTCATCACTCTGAAATGACACCTAATAATAATAAGAAGAAGTACCAGCTACCCTCTGAATAGAGAGTGAAATCAATTATTGTATCAAAATAAAATTCTTATCTACAACTCATCCCAAATAAGATTCTTGGTATAAGTATCAATAAGTATCATCAATCTTTACCTAAAATTACAAAATATTTAAAGTTTCTTGCAAAATTCTTTATCAAACTTAGTTGGAGCTATACTTGCCAATAGTTTTCACAAGATTGGAAGACTAACTACTCCTTCCAACTCAAATAGACAAAAAAAAAAATTGAATTAAAAAGTTCAATAATAGTATGTTTTGGGGAAAAGCAGACATGTTTAGTATGTTATCAAGAGTTTAGTTATAAATAATTTAAAATCTAACTAAACATTTGGACATTTTTCAGATAATTCTTATTTTTTTCTGAAAGATATTATGGAATTATAGTATTAATGAATCAACACAATTACGAACAGATGTGTTTTAAAAATTCTAAGAAGAATATAGGCTTAACTTATTTCAGTTTATCTTAGTACTATATTTTTGTAGTTTTGAGGAAATTTTAACTGTAAAACATCTTATTTATTTTATTAAAACTAATTTTAAGTAAATGGTTCAACAACAACAACAACAACAAAGAGCATGTAGATACTTTTATTTTCATGTATTACAATAAATTTTGATATTAAATAAACAGAGCAAAAATGTAAAAGCGTTCTTGTTTTCTATTTATGAAGATATGAAAGATAATACATAAGATCTTACCTGAGTGAAATCAATCGTTGTACTTGTGCTTGATTTACAGCATAGAGTGAAAGGTAAGTAAAACCACCTCCTATCACTAAACTCCACCATGTATGTCGCTCCTTGGGATTCAAACTGAAACTGAATGAAATTTTTCGTAAATTCAAATTATCTAATCATATAATATTTTTAATTGTGATCCCTAACTATGAGAGAATCTCATTATTTTTAGAAGTTAAAATAGTTTTAATTTTTGCAATGACAATTTTGAATTGCCTCACAGTAAGTTTTAAGATAAGCTTGAGGATAATGATATTTGAGAACTGAGAGTAATATTTGAAGGTAATACAATTTTATCTACCAGAAATAAAAAGAGCAAGAAGAGTTTTTCTACACAAATATATTAACTCTTACTTATCGAATTCTATTCGCTCATACTCGGCAGCAATCCTCCATATTTCATCAACTCCTCCCACCTGTATGGCTGCAGTTACACACACCATGATCACTGCTGCGAACATGAGTAATGACTAAGAACAGAAAATTAATGACCTCAAACAATTTTTCAATTCACAAATAAAAATAAATCACATGAAACAACATACACTTACAACTATTAAGAACAAATATAAAAGGAAGTCACAGATCAATCAACAATGGAAAAATAAATATTAATTGGCTTTATTAACTTTACTCACAAAATATACTACAATCACTTGTTTATGACATTGGGATCAGTATTCATCCATGGTTGCATAACATCCCTACAGAGATTATCTATTACTTTCTCATATAAGTTAGTTCAGTATTATAAAATGTGCAGAATAGTGTTCAGCATTACTGTGAATATCCAAAATTAATAAATCCTCCTTCAAATATATTTTGATTTTAAATGTTATTTACTTAGAAATTAAACAGTTTCATATCTAAAATCATGAGTCATATAACACTCAAATTTTAACTCTAAAAAGAAAGAGAATTTTCCGTTTATTGTAGATAGAGGTAAAGGTGCACCATGGTGATACTCGTATGAGCCAATTCAGCACCCTTGATATCTTTTCATACATCTCAAGCATTCTAGCAGGAACGATTTTAACAACTAGATTAATAACTCCTTTTGCTTTCATAGCTCTGTGGTTGAGTTGTAAAAGAGGGCTGATGTTCGCTTTGCCCGATTCTTAACTTATGAAATACAATATTTTAAACATTGTTTTTATGTCTGCAACCCGTAACCCGACATATCAAAGACTGATTTTAGTTTGCAGAATTTGCGATGGTTGTAAAATGAGCCCCGAACTATGGTGCGTATATGAGCCGCAAACTTACGGGCTCGTATTACATCCAACTTGTGTTTGTACTATTTTTGTTTTAGATGCCACGAACGGTTCTTGGCTAGAAAAAAAACTAGTGGTGCTACAGAATGTCACCTTCTCATACTAGTTAGTTTCCTAATTTCTTTGGTCGACGCTAGCTTTTCGGACGTGTCCCAACCTCTTGCCAGCTGCCTTCTATCGCTGTCCAAACATATTTTTTTCAAACATATTGGTTATATTTTTACGAAAATGGCTTTAAGCATTACTACAAATGTGAAATTTGAAGCTCTCTAGAAAACTATTGTGATATTTATTTCATTAGTAAAAGTTTGAAATGACGCAGAAATGCATCACAGGAGCTTCGTTTGAATTGGATATTCCAAGTTATAGATAAGTTGTTAGTAAGGCAGAAATTACTATGTTTCAATATTACGTAGTAACTATTTCCAATAAAGCGGGAAAGTAGGAGCTGTTGAAACACCACTAGTTAATAATAAAGTCACTAATCGCGTCGCCTCTTTGACTCGATATTTTTCTTTAGAGACCCAGAGAACCCTCATTTCACACACACACACACACACACACACACACACACACACACACACACACACACACACACACACACACACACACGCGCACGCGCACACGCGCACGCGCACACGCGCACGCGCACACGCGCACGCGCACACGCGCACGCGCACACGCACACACGCACACACGCGCACACGCACACACGCACACACACACACACCCGCGCGCGCGCGCATACACGCACGCGCACGCGCACGCACACACACACACACACACACACGCGCGCAAAGAGAAACATTACATGATGTACCTGAAAGACATCGGTGATGACGACGGCCTTCATCCCGCCAATTGTCGAATAAAAGGTGCACACGAGGCCCACCGCCAAGATGGCCCCCATTTTCGGGAGCCCCGTGACGGCCTCGACGGCGAGCGCCGGCGCGTACAGCACGATGCCCATGTACAGCACCATCTGCAGCGAGAAGGCGATCGACGCCAGTAGCCGCACGCGCGGGCCGAACCGCATTTCCAGGTACTGGAAGAAAAAAAAACAAAGCAAATAATGCAAAATATTATCTTCATCTTCGAGCTTTTTCCAGCCGACAGCCGGATTCCCTTTGCGTCCCGACGGGTCGCACATTTCACCATTCACTAGACATTAACACACTCAGATGGCTCCTCTGATTTGTGGTCAGCAGAACGAGAGGCCTTTCGTGACAATGCATACATGAGAGACACGAGACAAATAACCATGCCCAAGGTGGGACTCGAACTCCTGACCCTTCAGACCGAGGCGCTGGGTCGGTACACGCTCTAGGCACCTCGGCCATGCAGGTCGGCGAAAATATTAGAATATATTAAAATAGCGTAATGGCGTACCAAAATATTACCCCCAAACCCTAATTACCTAAACGTTAAATGGAATCATCAAGTGACAGTATCAACAGCTCACTACAAAAAAATCACGTATAATACAAGTACATTATTCTACAACACCTTGCCAGATGACATTAAACGATTAAATTCGACACAAAAGTTTAAGTGCCAAGTAAAATCTATTCTGCTGCACAACTGTTTCTATGAAATTACAAACTATACCGAGCATCCAAAAGTAAAGTAATATTAATTTTAACAATGGCATTTAATATATTATATATACCATTTGGATTGTATAATTCTAATGAACCCGTAACAAGTATAGTATTTCAGGTTCTGGGTAAATGACCCCCATCTCGATGAGATTTTCGTCCAGTGTCCCTGATCCTCGAGCAAATGCTTGAGATGGCCCATTGTTTTACTTCTGGACATGTAACTACAAATTAACTTCTCCCGTAGCATGTCACACACGGTTTTAGACTCTTTTTGACGTAAATAAATAAATAATATCCTATGCGTCTGGGAGGCCTTATTGCCGGGTGGGGCGGGGAGAAGCCGAGCAGAGTGGAGCTAGTAGCGTGGGTGGAACGGGAGGGGCGAGTGGAGCGGGCAGAGCAGAATGAACGAAAGGACTGGGGGAAGGAGGGTAAGGAGCGAAGGGGGAGATGGAGCGGAAGGAAAGGGCGTAGCGGAGAGACCGGAAGAAGCGGGCGGGGCGTGACGAGTGGAAGGGGGCTGGATGGGCGGAGCGGGAGTTGTGGGCAGAACGCCCACGACAGGCCAGGTAGAGCGGAAGGGTAGGAGGGCAAAGCGTGCAGGGAAGGTGAGACTGCTCAATAGACGACTGTCATCAACAAATACCAGGGAAACGTCTGGTAATATAATATAGCATGGCGCCTCCGGCATTTTCATGTAAAAAAAGTTTTATTTGTGCTTTGTAAATTCATATTGAAAACAAATCTAATCATTGGCAGGTGGTCGGCTCCTCCATTTTCGGTCATAGAAAGTTACATGGAAAAGTATCGATTAAAATACTACTTAAATTTTTATTTCATTGCAAAATTCCATTTAATTATCGTCATTCTGATGAATAAAGTGTAATGATTCATGTAAATGCGGGAAAGATAGTATAATAATTTACTGCGCTTTCGTAGATGCATTGAAACCATCAAACACGTATGTTTAAAATCTTGGGGGAAAGTTGATTAGGAAACTTTCGGTACAAGTTCTTGTATTAGCTTCAAGAAAATGCTTTGAAGAATTTAGTATATAATGCATACTACAAAGCGAAGACGTTTCTACAAACCTGTACTTTTCTTTTGAACTTAAATTCGTAAAGAATGAATTATACAAATTTAATATTTATTGGGTAATTAGAGGAAGTTTGGATATTATGGAATAGTCGGGTAATATGTTATACCGAACTTATTCCTTTGTTAAAAGCTGCAGCCAAGTGGAACAGTCAAAAAAATACTTCAGAA
The DNA here is from genome assembly GCA_017312745.1 of Gryllus bimaculatus. Classification (NCBI taxonomy): domain Eukaryota; kingdom Metazoa; phylum Arthropoda; class Insecta; order Orthoptera; family Gryllidae; genus Gryllus; species Gryllus bimaculatus. The sequence continues at coordinate 3,918,099 of BOPP01000104.1, forward strand.
TGCTCGTATGATGCTCTGCAGACAGTGTCACCCGCTTATGTATACGTAAGCTTCTGCGGCTCGAGATCATAACTTCTTGGCTATCCGGGCTCACTACCCTGAAGAAGCCTGCGATATGGCAGGCGAAACGTCGGCCTCTCAGCCAACGACGCGGCGTCACCTGGACAGCCAAGAAGTCGTGTCACCCGCTTACCACGTGCAACACGCATGCTACTGAAGGAGGTTTGTTTTCCGATTTCCAAAAATTTACGCATGCAAGTTTTGAAAAGGCAATTCTATTAGTTTGTTTTCTGTCTAATAATTAGAAACTAAGCGCAATGTACACTACAAGACTTGCTTTTTATTACTTTATGCTCGTTTTACACTTCTTGCACTTCTTCACTTTTAGGTTGACACATTGATTTTAAAATGGCATATCAGGTTATATAGAATACTAGGTCTTTCCTTTCAGTGAGAGCTGGAGTAAATGCCATATTCTGAACCAGATAACGATGATGCAGAATGTATCTTCTGTAATGGACAGTTTCCTGAAGATAAACGGGGGGAGGTTTGGGTGAAATGTTTGTCCTGTACCCTGTGGGCCCACCTTGACTGTTCTGGAGCACAGTAGAAATATTCCATGAGTGATATTTGCAAGTAAACTATCAAAACTTCTCGAAATGGTATTTTATAATGTCAGATTATCATTACATAGCTTTTTATCAATCTTATTTCATTTTTGTCATTTTGAAACTCCTAGTCCATATTGCTAGACTATTTCATATTACCCTCCAAATGCAACGTTAAAAACCAAATAAAATTAGTTCTATTAAAAAGTTTGTTTTTAAATTTTCAAAACAAATATTTAATTGAAAATTTTTGAAGTTTCGTTACATTTCATATTCCGTTCTCTACTCACTTTCATTATAAAGTACTGTTAACAAATAAAAACGGTATTCCATACTACCCTAACTTCCTCTATTTTTAAAATTGATTTTCTTTACATTCGCAATTGATCTCTGTATAAATTTTTTTCTATTTTCGGTGCCCTAATTATCTATTTTTTGAAATAACGCTTTGAGAATATCATAAAAGAGTAAAATTTATTTTTTACAACAAAGTTTTGGTCATTTTTGAGGAAAGTTTTTTGGAGTCGTTTTTGAGGAAATGACGTTTGGTTTCAAAAATTCGCAATTTTAAGCTCACTGACATTAAAACAACTTTTGTCATTTTGAGAGATTTGCCGCGAGGTAGTTTTCCACGTGTAATATCTCTAATATATCATCAGTAGGTTGATCCTTCAGACATGACTAATCAGAAGGAAGCAAACTTCTTGCGGAATACGGTTACCCCGTAACTTATGACGTCACTTGGTATGGGCTGAGCCCCCTGTGGCGTCGTTAACACGAGGGCCAGAACCGTTACGTCGGTGAAAGGGCGCTGCGGGGGAGGATGGGGTTAAGCCTGAACTTCCGGGATTTTGCGCTCTGGCAGTTGACGCAGACAGCGTGGCAGAGCCAAATTTAACCTTAGGTTGTAAACTCCTAGGAAGCTGGCCAGCGAGCCCTCGCTTACCGACAGCAGGCGAGCATACCTAGGAAACTTGTGTGGTGGGGGTGTAGGCCCCAACTTATTAACTCGGCGCCATCTGAGCCCGCGTTCTCATTGTTTGCATCGGAGAGCGTAGTACGCGTAGGTACAAGGAGCGTAGGAGTGTGGGCGAGATGTCCGGAGTGTAAGGGTCAGACGATCTCGGGTGCTTTCTGGACGCGGTCCGCCAGACGGCGACCGGTTTAAATTTTGGCATCAGGCCATGTGACGGTAATTGTCACGGGACGGAAGTCCGACAGCTCGCATCACGCGTGGCTTTTTTTCCGCGGTAAAGCAGGGTACTGGAAGGAAAAGGTTGCCGGAGTGTTTAAATTTAGCAATTTATTGTAACTAGTCTGTAACTTTTCAATATACAATTTTTATTTTTGTTATTTGAATTTATTCTCATTTCACTACGTCACACCCCAAACGACTCGTCCCGGGGAAACGCACTCACCTGGTAGGCGCTGGTGGAGCGCAGGCGGAAGAAGACGGGCAGGAAGCCGTACGCCGCCACGGGAGTGACGAGGCCGTAGCCGAAGTTGATGACCACGAACTGCGTGCCGTACATGTAGTTCTCCGTGCTCACGCCCATCAGCGTGATGGCGGACATGAAGCTTGCCATGAGGGAGAAGGCGACGGGCAACACAGACAGGCTCTGGTTACCCAGCAGGTACTCCTACACAGCGAGAAATCAAACGGGAACGTGTTACCTCCATCAAACGGATGTTGCGACACAAAAATTGCGGCAAATATGAGGGCTAGCTTATTTCCAAGGTCCTGGAAGAATGAGATTTTTCAGTTTGTTTTTCCATATTTTGGATAACATCGAGTACGATACTTTGATGTTACTGAAATTCTACATTTTATTAATACACAAAGTGGATTATTTTATGGCTAACATGCACGAGGTCTCCACCTATTTCGCTCGTCATTAGCAACAACCTCTACTGACATCAATATCCACTAAAACAGTAATATTTTTTTTTAAGAGGTAAATTCAAAAACATTAAATTTGACAATCCGCAATGGCTGTAAGGGCAGATCGCCAGTGCGGTGGGGCGAAGGGTTGAGTTCCGGCAGCGGCGGGGCGATAGGCTTTAGCGGGCACTAGTGCCAACCTGTCTCCTCGCACCTCGCGCCCCTTCGAAATCCTGCGAGATCGGAGCGGCTGAGTTTAGCTCAGAACCAGCATTCCCGCCCACTTTGCAGCGACTCTGACCGTCCGGAAGATGGCAGATTTTCGAGACTACCATATTGCTAGGTTGCTGCCGCTGATGGGAGGAGAATTCTATCGGCTGTCCGATCTGATCCGTAGTTTTCCCAGGTTTCGTGGTCAGGTGAGTGTCAGAGCAATGTACTTAAAAGCGGGCCCCGGAGCGATCTTTCCTTCCTCTTCCTTGTCGCTCCCTCTCCCCTTACACATACACTACCGCACGAGTCTTGACTTTTCTAGGGTGCAGCAGGTTCTCCCAGGGGAAAGACACCTGGAGAGGAATATCTCCCACACGCTGACGTGAAGGTCGGTGCCGCATATCACCACCCAGTGCAGGAAGATCACAGACACCCCCAGCAATACGAAAAAACCCCATAACGGATACTACAGTACCTTAAAAGCAGTTGACATGCCTGGGAACAATTTACCAAACGGAAGGATCGGCTTGCTACGAGGTTTTCGATTTCATGGTCACAGAGGAGAGAAGATCTTTTACTAGACAGGCTGCACTTAGATTCCACCATATCGTGTGTTGTAGAAATTGATTTCTGTACTTGGATTATTCTTGTGTCTAACAGTGTGTTGGCTCCTTTTAGAACATATGGTTATTGATATAATTGCTGTAAATAATGTTTCTGGGTATTCTTGCGGATAAACTACTGACTGCTTAGTACATGTTGAGTAGATCTACTTCCTGAACGCTTGAGTATAACAAAGGTTTGTTTGTAGAAAATGTGACTTTTCTTGTATATTTCGTCCACTAAAGTACCTTAAAAGACGAAGGAATGGTCGGAATGTAATACAATCAAATCTTTAAATTTCTTCTTACGATGTAACAGCCCGATTCAAACTTTAGTGTGACATTCTCAGGACTGGTCTTTCTAGATCGCGGGAGATGGGCCGTTAGCAGGAGATAGACGCATCGCCCGGCCCTAAAGGCCCATTCACAATTGAAACATAAACATAAGCATGGCGTTAACATAAAAGTCAGGACTACGTTCAAAAGCGGACTCATTCACAATGCGTTCGCATAAGCATAACACGTAAGACGTTAACTTAAAAGCTTGTAAGCTTTAAGCTTCTGTGCTTATGCTTAAGTAGGACATAAGAAATGAACCAATCACAGAACGATAACTGAAAATCGAGAATCGAAATTGGAGCGAAGTCGATAGAAGAACTAACTCCATATGGGACATGACCACAGTCGATACCTTGAAATCGATTCTTACATCCAACCAATAGTAAGCCAGAATGTCTCACAGCCAATAGAAACTTTTTGGCTTGCGTTTATGTTAAACATTGTCAATACTTCAGTCTATCACATATGTTAATGTTTATGTCTAAGCACTAGGCTTATGTTTTCGTTTGCATTGTGAACGGGCCTTAAGGGTGAGGGTGGGAGCAGGTTAAGGAGGGAATGTTTGCGCTGAGCCCGCGAAAGCTTGTGGAAGTTACTTTGCCGGCATCTGCCTGAAAATGTTTCGAGGAAATAACCACGGAAACGTCAATAAGAGTAGTTAGGTCTTTTAGACACTGGCTCCATGCGCCTCAGCTTATGGAAATTCGATACTATATCACTCGAACTTAGAAGCTCTCGGCTTGCGATCTTCAGTTACACGCTCGCAACTACAAACAGAATCAAACTCAATTAGTACTCCTTTGCACACTTCTTATTTCAAATCATTAACTTTCATTTACCAATCTTCGGCCAAAAAGGTTCAGTTCAGTAAGATTTAAAGGTGTTCCTATAATCCTGATTTAATCCTTAGTTGATCGCTGCCTTTCTGATATTATCATACAATTTTTTTATGAATCACCTCCTTTGGATCATGTAATCTATTCTGAAGTCCACTTCACAATTGAAGATAATTATTGTTCCATCTTGCTGATATTTCTAGAAGGTATTAGGTACTATTATATATCAGTCAGAAAAATTCTTTGTGTTTCTTATCGCCCTGAAAAGCTGATCAGAAGAAAGTTATCTCAATACATTTTAATTAATCGTTACTGGCACTCAATTTTTCAGACAGTGAAATTCATTGACAGTGACAGTGGCACTCATTTTTCAGACTCAGATTCCCAATGAATGTTTCGACCCCGTTTTCCCTACCTGCCGTACCATTCATCAATATTATTTACAAAATTATCAGTTTACTATCATCTTCATCCCGTTATACACTCAAAGAGTTAGTCTCGTTGAGGGCATCTAAAATCTTGTTCGACTGAAGAACTACATGACGACTGGTAGGTCTTGCCATATAAAAAGTGCGGTGGAGGGATGTATGTGCTATGTAATTGGATTCAGACTTCAGTGTCTCGATTTGGGAGTTCATTTCGATTGCCTGCCATGGAAAGAAACAAAGAAAACTGATTAGTGGCATTCCTGACTCTTCTGCAGTGTAGTCAAGTCGGTGCCGTCGGCTAACTAGTGACATTGCTATGGCCGCGCAGATTTCTTTCTAGACTTCCAATATCCACAAATGGCAGCGAAGGTCACGCTCGCTCGCGAGATGAAAGGGAGAGTTTGTCAACGGAGAGGGCTCTTTCAATCAGCGTCGTTCAAAAGCCCTGCCGACGCCACAGTAGCCATGGCAGCGCCCGCCGTCGCTTCTTTTCACATCCTCCTCCAAAGGGCGCCTCCAGAAAATACTTGGGAGGGAAGCAATTCGTAATATAAAAGGAAACCTTTTTGAATCGAAGTTATTTAAAATAAATATGTTTTAACATATATTGAAGCTGAATATATTAATTAATTAATTTATTAATAGTTTTAAAATATATTTAATATTGTCATTGTTTCTTTAAAATTCGAATCTGCCGAACAACCCACCAGGTGACTGATAGCTGACACAGCATGGGAGGCTCTTGGCGACTAATTTCGGAGGCAGAAAGAGAATCGATGAATGAAACAGAAGACGCTTATAAAAAGCTATTAACATTCACATGAAGTAAAAACTTTAAATGTTGTTTACTGCTTTTATTATAAAAACCCAACTGAGTTTTTATTTCCGAATGGCATTCTCAAATTAATTACTTGAAGGTTATAACCATTTTATAACATTTTTGTTTTGGAAACTTCAAGCGACGATGGAAAAACTCAGGTTTGATTTTCTGATGAGAGGAACATCAGATGAAAAACCATCAATAATATGTTTAACCTCAATCGGCACACCGGATGGCAGAACTCCAGATGAACTTCAAAACACAAACTCGCACAAGGAAATAATTACACACACAAATATTTTGTAAGGTAAGAAACACACTAAAAATGAGATCAATTTAGAAAAGTCTGGATTACATTATCAGGAAATCTATAAAAAACATATTTGGATGAAGAGGAAAATTTGCAATTTGACAACTATTACTTAGAAGAGATTACAGAGAAAAAAGTCGAAAAATCTACACCGAGTACCTCACATAAAACAACTGAGAAGTTATTAAAGAAAATTTTAGAAGATAAGCAACAAATTTCTGAAGTAAAAATCTTGAGAAACATGGCCAATGATTTTATGATTAATAAATTTAATGGAAGAAACTCAAACGCACGCCAATGGATAAATGAGTTTGAAAAAGAGTGTAAATACTGTTTTGTGGAATATTTTACAAAAAAATCGTAATTCCGAAATTTTTCCTTGAGAACTCAAGCACAGATTTGTACTTCGCATGATTTGAAAAGTACTTTAGAATCAGAATGGAACGATTGGAAAAAGAACTTTATCGAAACTCTTGGAAATAAAGTCTGGCCTCCAATCAAATACGCGTTCTCATTCAAATATCAAACTGGGTTTTTGCTTGAATATACTCTTTAAAAAAACTCCATGCAGTTTCTTTCTATTTATTTCGATCAGCATGGTCTATTCCTAGCTTTATCCCCATATTATTGCAGGGTCAGCAAGGTCCCCTATGATGGAACGGGTCTTACTCCCTCTCGGCGCCCAACCCAGAAGACGATGATCAAAGTGATGAAAGGAAGGAAAGATCGCGCGTATTTCGTTATTCAGCGTGCTCTGGCGTTTGGCTGACAGTCATCAGGGAAAGCATGTGAACTTTATGGGAACGAATTCTATTCCGACCGATTGGTGTCACAAACTCTCCGATGCTGCATCTCATCAAGCGGTGAGTTTCTGTCACCTTGCTTCTGGAGCGGTAATTTGTTGCCTATATGTTTGCTGCTAGCGGTTCATCCGATCAGCATTGTGTGTTATTAAAAAAATATTTTCAGCAAGTTAGAAAAACCACGAAAACTCCATGACCCATGAAATTGTTCATCATTTTGAATAGATCATCGTTATTGGCATAGATGAAAGGGCGATGGACTTCGATTATCACCCTCCCAGAGCCTTCCTTTTTGTCATATTTCATTCCTAGCGCGTTGATGTGAAGAAATTCCTCTCGACGGAATTTGAAGACCAGATAATTCGTCGCTTGTGAAGAACGCGCGGAATTTCATATCTTCTGTGAACGAAGAAGACATTTATGCTCAGGCTGGAAGACGAGGCGTCAAAAGTTAATTCTTAGAAACCGACGAATCATACAGCAAACAATTCCGGATACAACCAGGTGGCAAAAGAGCAATAAATATACCACAATAACAAAACAATTGAAATTAAATTCAAGTATAAATTCGTTCTGTCAACAGAATGTTGAATTTATCTGTCGCGAGATTAATCGGAAAGAAATGAAAATTTGAGGCAATAAAAATGTAATACCATCACCGAAGAATGTCAGGGAATCGAAAGGACTTAGTTTTTGTAATAATTATTCAATATTTTGCAATGATTACGCAATGAACTTTCAATCATTGCTGACTTTACTGAAAAGAGAGAAAACTGGAGGTGAATGGCATAATGCAAAATAAATTTCGTCTAATTGAAGAAAATTATGTATGATTAACTATCCCAATTTCCAACAAGATTTCTGCTAACAGACAGCAACGGGAGGAGAATTTGAGCCACGTTCTACCAAGAGGTATGGACGACCAAGAGGGCATGAACGAATTATTGGCTTTGAAAGACGTCTATTAAATTCGTCTGATATGAGGTATACCACAGATGCAACGGAATCGTTATCCTGTTTGGATACTGAATAAATTAAACACTTTACTATTTGGTCAAAATTTACATTAATTACGAAATTGCACGTCATTAATTGCCACAAACCTTTTTTTTGATGAAATGCCGTTCAGTAATAACCGTCTCGTTTCCATTGATGCTCAGGTTCCATTCGTAAATTTCATTCGATTTTGTAATTGGATATTGTCCAATTACAAATACGGCAAACTGTATTCTCCATACCTTAGTCAAATTACCAAGGATAAACTAGTATGTACAGCATACCGAAACTTTTCCTCCTCCGTGCTAATACGAAACAATTACTGAGATTATGTACAAAACATCCAAACCACAAGAATCAATACGGTTCAAGTAACGGTGCTACAAGAGGAGATACTTTCTTGCATTATTTCTAACTTCAGAAATTTTCGAGAATTCAGAGAAACGGGGACCTTGCGTTACTCAAAGAAAATTGGACATGCACTATTTATATAAGGGCATTTGCTGCATCATAAAAAGAATTATTAATACTTTTGAACAATTTTTGAGAAACAAATTGACAATGTCCCTGGATTACCCTATAAATAAATATAAGCTTAAAATTCAAGGGACGGGAATATCAGGCAGATAGATCGAGGAATATTAGTTTGAAAATTCTGCATTCGGTTTAGCCGCTAGCGTTTTTCAGACGAACAAATGAACGTTGTGCCGTAAACCAATTTTTCGGTATCAAGAACACAAACACTGTGAATTCTCACATGTATAGAACGTAGTAATTTTCTATACTGTCTGATATGAAAGAATAGTGTACTAATTTAATTTTGACGCCACTATCCACGGCAGCGCGGTAAATCTGGTCGGGGAATGGAGTGGGGGGTCAGTTCCAACGCAGCCGGTCGCCAGTTTCCTCCGAGCAGTGTGGCCGGGAAGACGTACCTTCGTGTGATTTTCTTCCAAAACTCTTTCACAATAGCTGTTAATTCAAATAATATTTATTTTATTAACTGGAATTCTAATGGAATTAACACAGAAAAATCTTACATTTCTTTTGTTAGTACAAAATTAATATAGAATGAATTAGCGAAACTATTTAAAATGTTGTATTCCTGAGTTCAAAATCTATCGCACTGATCGCATTTCTAAACGTTAAACTATTAAATGACCATTTTGTAACACCACTGTGTCTATCAAGCTGTTAACAAGCAAAATAAAATAAATACGTTCACACGTTAGTAGTTTTTGTAATACACCATCATTGGAGTGTGTGCAGTCGTCACAGTCAAAGTGCAGTGCATGTAACATTGATATTATAGTATTTGTTCAATACATACGATTCTAATCATAAGTAGTTCCGACTCCGAGCTGTTTGTTGCTTGTTGTTAACATATTAATTAGATTAACATTAGGTTAATATATTTTGGAGCACTTCGAATAGTGCTGGTTTAACATTTATTCATAGGTCGTTAAATTAATGGTAAGAGTAGTACTTAAAACATATCTTTTGATAAATTCCAGTTGCAACGTTAAACCTTGTTTGTGACGTAATGTAACAACCTCAAATAATATACAAATTCTGACTTACCAAGCATACAACTGCGTGAAATCGTTCACGAACCGCAGTAAAATCGCAGTGGGTATTTAATTGTGTCACCAATTTACACAAAAACTCATATTTAAAAAAAATTGAACATGAACTTATTTGAAGATCTATTTCTCAAAAACACATTTCATTAACAAATGTGTTTATAAAAAGATCGTCAATAAAAATTGTAATATTTTTCAATTTTTGTAAAAAAGGGTTTTGAGATCTACCAACATGAGATCTACATCACTTTAGACTGTCTACCAACAAAATTTCATCAAAACCGACGGACCTGTTTCTGAGAAAAAATTGTTTAAACAAAATTAAAAATTGCCTACATTTCACGCGAAATATACTCAATGTTTTAAAAAACTGTGCATGACTTTATTTCAAAACCTATCTCTAAGTAACTGATTTTATTTAGGGAAAAATAAGTATCTTTAATGTTTAAGTTGTGGAAAGACGCCGGAAAAAATTATGAATTTTGTAAATTTTCAAAAAATCAGAGTTTTTAACCAGCATGAGACCTGCGTCATTCTCTTAAACGTTCTTCAGACTATCCACCAACAAAGTTTAATGAAAATCGATGGCGCCCAGTTTTGTGCCGTTAGCGTTGTACACAGACGTTTTGCCGTCAATCGACTTGTCGGAAACAAGCACCCACAAAACATGGTTTTGGCTACACCACGTGTTAGAGGATTTCCCCCCTAAATTTAGCAATTGGATTTGTCTACTTTTTCGTTATTAGGACCCTGCAATAAGAGTTTCTCTGCCGAAAATTCGCAGTTTTTTCGCGCAGCATTACGTAACTTACACATGAACTTCATAAAAAGTATGGACATTTAAAAACAGATTTTTAAGAAAGCATTTTCGTGACTGAGGAAAAGAGAACAAATCATAATCTCATAGCAATGTAGTACTGTAAAATAAAATAAAATAAAATAAAATTATAGTGTTTTATTAAAATTTTCCTCTTTTTTTCTCTTTGCACAATGCATAATTTCCTATTCATTTTATGCCAAAATTATTCTTGCAAACACACAAGATGACTCACTCTCAGAGAATCAAGTTTATTTAGCCAGCGGCTTGTAGCTACATTAAACGCATGAATTTCGAAATAATTCGTTTATACAACATTCCATATCTACTAAATAACAATGACTGTAGTTAAATTTTTATAACATTAAAATAATATATTAAAAATATGTTATTTATTTATATTATATTTATATAATATATATTATAAAATTAAAATAATATCGAAGCAGATAGTTTATATGAATCTGACAATCTTCCCAGCTGCTTTTTGAGATGAAACTGCATCTCCTTGCACCTCTCTCACAGCGTCAGTTACAATAATACCATAGTTTTCTCGGCATTAGAATTTCTCAGAGAATAAAATTAAATACATTTCAACATCACTTAATTAATTACATACAAATACATTTAATGTACAATCTATAGTAATTTAATTTTCAAAACTCGCATTATTATATAATTAGTAATGTTAGATAAATTTATAAAATTTATATTAATGCAAAATTGTAGTTCCGTTAAACGCCTCATTTTCTTTACATTCTTTGCTAATAATCCATAAAATTAATTTGTATATTTTGATGAGAAGATATCTTTTTATTCCAATTTTGTCAATAGTGTGAAGGTTTGCGAACGTTGTCAGTGGTTCGAGCATCAACGACCAATCATAAATAGAGATACCTCTAGGGAATGGCATCGTATCCGTGATATAACTATTTTCATTGTTTCAGTTGAGCGATAAGCTATTATCTTTTGAAGTTGAAGTGTTATCTTGCCTTCCTTAACAAAAGCCATTTGTAAGCAGAACGTTTTTATCTTAATTTTGTTACAAACTTGTTTTTGAAATATTTTGTCTTTATAGAGTTACTTTTTAAAATTTAATTACAGGGCTGCTATAACGATAAGCTAGTCAAGTATGTTAAACGACTGGCGCTACTGTACATACTTTCTCGCATTATTTCTAACTTTTGCAAGTTTTGAAAATTTAGAGAGTTCAACGAAAATGAGGCAAGTACCATTTTTAAACTTACTTTATTATAGAGAAACAAATGTAGAGAAAAAATTTGGAGCCGTTTCACAGATTTAAAAAAAAATTGCATTAACGTCAAACAGAAAGTTCCGGAAAACTACTGTTTTTTAAAATAATTGGACATTAACTTTTTTTAACATTTGATATTTTAGAACAAATTTCAGAAAAAAAACTCAACTTTCAATATTGTACTTTTGCCATGTTAATGTTTTGCAGTTTTTGGAAATACAGAGTTCGCCGAAAATGGGACCAGCACCGCTTTTTTACCGTCTTTTGAAGCAAACGCGAAGCAAAAATAAAAAAAATAAGGAAATCATTGTTTAAAAATTGCCTACATTTCACGCAAAATTACGTGAAAACTACGTATATTTTCAAAAAATTGTACGTGTCCTTTTAATATCTGTCTTTGAGCAACAGATTTTATTTGAAAAAAAAAAACACGTTTTTCTATATCGTAGCTGAAGGAAAACGCCGAAATTTTTTTTAACTTTAGCAATTCTCAAAATATTATGGACTTCAACGAAAATGAGACCTGTATCATTCTCATAAGTGCTCTATGCTATCCGAGGGCAAAGTTTTATCAAAACATTTGGCGTAAATTTTGAAACTGTTAAGGCTTGAAGTAAAGTACCCTTTAAAATGAAAACATACTTTTTAAACTCAGAGAGCCTCGAGTTCCTTTAAACTGATTGAGGCGCATCCATTTTGGAGAAAATCGGCTGAACGTCTGAGGCTCTTGCACCAGATATGACGGACAGACGGACGTTTGCGTGACCGCGGACAGACGTTTTGCCGTCAATCGATTTTTCAGAATCAAGGACTAACAAAATCTGGATTCTGATTATACAATGTGTTTCAGGAAGTAACTTACTGCATATAGGAACAGCGTTACCAGGGACCGACAATAAGAGCGATTCTGTTTAAAATTCCCGGAGCACGATTACAATACTATCTCATCTTATGAAGGAAGTCCGAGAAAATGAAAATGGATAGTTTATAAATTATATTGAGATATTGTGGGATAATCTTCACTTTTTCACTGTTGCCAATTTTGAGGTGATCCCGCAGATTGATTGTTGAAAAAACAAGACAATTAAATGAAGTAGTTTATTTTATACACACAAAATGAATGTTTATTATATACACACTCATAATTTACGAAAATTTGATGTTTTTCTGACATTTTCAATATACTTAAAAGTCGAGATTTTTACACTGTTTGCCTAAAACAACGTATCTCAGGCAAACGTCAATTTGTCGAACCCGATATTCGTGTTAAGCGACCCAAAATACATAGAGAAACCAAATATCAAAACTACACCCAAATATTCCGTTATTTTCTAACACTTGACTGGAGAATCAGAGCTCTTTAATTCACTCTTTCAGGTACAGATTTCAATACTTTTGTTGTAAATAATATATGCATTTACAATGCAGTTCCAAAAGAAACACCAAAGGCAAGATATTTGTTCCAATTTATATATTTTTGCATAAGATGAAATTTGATCCTACAATTCTATTAGATTTACCTTCATCATTTTTTTACCCTACAAAAACATTTGGTTCCTTTAATTCTTCACTTATTTCTTCCCTTACAACACTTTGTAGTGTTTTTTGTAGACTAAGAACTGAAACTCTTTCATCACTCCATTTTATGACGAATTCACTAATTTTGTAATGGAGGGACGTAAACAGCAGTACCCGGATTTATGGGATCTAGTACATGATAGTCACCACCCCATGATATATACTCTGTGGTCACCACTCGGACAAATAAGGAATGATTAAGCCGAAGACGCCCGACCAATAATATATTATCGATAAGTTTTGTATTGCCATTTAGACATTTATTTTCCAAATTACAATTTTTTTTCTAAGAATATTCTAAAAATACACGCCTTAGCTTATGAATGGCTTTACGACTACAGCTGTAGTTACAGAGTCAAATTTTCAGTCAAATTTCAAAAATCAGTCAAATTTTCTGGCAGTCTTCCCATTCAAATCCCGAAAGGTGAACTTGACTGATGTTAGAAAAGAATGTAAAGGACGTTTACACCCACTGTATGAATGAAACGAATTATTACACAATTTCAAAAATCTCAATGAAATGATTCGTACATAAGTCTCACATAACTAAGAGAAAAATAATAGAATCAACATTTTCAAATGTTCGGAATAAATATAAATATTAAATATAATTTAATAATTATAACTTGCAAGTACATCTAAAATAGTTTCACTTATCTATGTTAAGTTGAACTCCACAATACCAAACATAAATTTTAATAAAGATATACTAGGTCTTCAGATCTTTAAGGGCTAATTTAACAACACTTGTGGGTTTTGCTTTTATTATATATGGGAATTCCAAATACAATAGCACAACGTTTCGGGTAAAGTTTGCCATTCCTGATAAAGTGCATATTTAAGACATAAAAATCCAACACTGATAGTCAAATTACAAACCACATTTAACATTAAAACAAAAATATACCAGGATTCATGGTCGCGATGACAAAAACCAAATCAACTAGTAAAACTTAAGAAGTATAGACTTTCATAAATTTCACATGTCTGTTATACAACGGGCATACTCGTATAACACCATGGTAAAATGTGCTTCTTCTAGTGGATATTATGCAATTCCTTATGACGTGTCATCAAAGTATTACAAAACTTATCTTCTACAATTCTCTGACGTGGTTTGAGCTTTCACAGAGCCGCTGGTAATCTAGAGTAAGGCAAGGTACACACAATACCCACGTATGCTAATTCGTAAGCGTATTTCGCAAATTCTAGAGAATCTCTGTTTACACGTATTCATACATAAAATGGAGAAATAATTGTTTCGTCGCCTTCAATTTAGAAATTAAATTATCTTAAACATATACTATAATAACTGCAACTACGAGCAGCATTCTTAGCATTTAACTTTATCCAAATATTACGTAGCTTTATCGCTTAACGGACTTCATGAACGAACCCTCAGCGAAAATGGAAAATGAAAGACAGGAACTAACAAGTATAGGGCATAGTTTGAATAATGCGTTTTGAAACTGGTTGTATTTAATTTCGAGCACGCTAATAAACTAACACATTTTTACGCAATACAGTGCATTGACATACAAATGCGCTTTATAGAATCAGTGTTGTTTTATGTAAATAGCGAGGACTGAAGGCGGGAGCTTCATTGTCCACGCGCAAAAGTGTTGCGAAGCGTCAACTAGACCCTAACATAATTTTTGCATAAACACGTTGGAAATTGAGAGCGTAGGCTTCCGCGTCCGGAGTCAGTATTTACTAGGCTGTCCGGGTGACGCCGCGTCCATGGCGAAGGTGCCGATGTTTCGGGGTCGGCATTACGCCCTGAGGAAGGTCGCAGAATAGCGACTGAAACGTCGACACCTTCGCCATGGACGCGGCGTCACCCGGACAGCCTAGTAAATACGTCGGAAATTATGCTTTGGACAGACTTCGTTTCTATATTTTGTAGCATTTTGTACATATCCAATGCGATCTGTCGTTCCTGGGTTCGCGTTGGTCGTTACATTTGTTTGGGGAAGGGAGTCGATGGCTTCTAGTAGGAGGGTAAGATTCCCTTTTGTCTTGTTTCTTTAAACGATGATTATAGTCGTACGAGATACTAATAGTATTTTAGGTTACGTTTTATGAACCAGAACCTAAGAAAGTAATGTATACATTGCTATGTCACAGTACCAAAAATTTAATTTACTATCTGAAGTATTCGACGTCGACCCGACATTTTCTCACAATCATATATTAGGAAAGAAATATTTCTATCTTGCATTATTACGTGGAAGTAATTTTATTTGCATCCCTCTGTCCTGGTTTGCTCAGCCCTTCGCCGCCCCGACTTGCCCCGTCCTGGCCTGCCTCATCGTCCCTTAAACGTACACACCTTACGAATTGCATGTCTATTTCCAGTTTGGCGCGTATTCAGTTTTGGATAATACGTAGGGTTCGCGACCCTCAACAAATTGTTTATAGAATGCTCAAAATTTTTTGAATAAAATTTGCAATCAATCGTTTCAGTGGCAATTTGTAAGCAATCGTTTCAGGTAAAGATTTTTCTGAAAAATTCATACGTAATTGTACTAAATGTATTCCGTGTAATATACGATTTATAGCAATTCGCGTAAGAGGATTCATCAATACATGCGCTCTGATAAAGAAACAAACGATGCTATTTGGACATCATTCTATAAGACGTGCGAGTAAACGTATGCTGCCGCTAAGAGATATTTCAATCGTGGATTCTAATATAATCGCGAAGGCATTTCGAAAGATATTTCATTTTCAGCCCAGACACGAGAACGGAAAATAATTGCAGTGATTTTATTTATTTTTTCTTTAAGAGCACGTGTTCGTATTTTTGCTTCTTTGTGTCCGATTTACATTTTATGATGCTCAGTTTTCTAAATCTCAAATTTCAGCCATTTAAAGTTTCTCACAATGCCATATCATTTTCCATTATTACTTTTTGTATGTAAAAACGAAAAGAGGTTGGAAAAATATCATCCAATAAAAATGTAACATGTTTACTTTTAAACAAATAAAATAATAAAGAGTCCTTTAATATTCTGATTCTTACAATTAATTACAATTAGAAACTCAAGGCGAAACTTCCAGTTCACAATGCAAAATTGCACCTGACTAAAAAGAAAACGGAGGAAACACGAACGAAAAGGTATTTTCTAGGTTGTATTGTGGAGTAGGAATAGCACCTTAGAAGGCATCTAGTAGCGCGGAGACAGCTGTGAAGACCACTACATCGCACGTTTTACATCCGTAGGCGCGTACCATATATACGTGTCTGCGTGTGTGTGTGTGTGGGGGGGGAGAGCTCGCCGTGGCCCACCTGAAAATTTGAACTAATGCTAAACAGCACATACTTTCTCGGTCGTATTTTCACGCAAAATTACGAGAAAAGTACTCAATTTTTCGAAAAATTGTACGTGATCTTATTTCAAAATCGATTTTTAAGGTTTGAATTTTTGCAATCTTTAAAAAATTAGGATTTTTAACCAACATGACACCTGCATCATTCTTTTAAACGTCCTTCACACTATCCAACAATAAACTTTAATTCGAAACAATGGAGCCATTTCTTTGAAACATTTTCAAAATGTCCCAGGGGCCTCTGGAGAAAATCGGACACACAGACGCTTTGCCGTCATTCGATTTTTCGGTAACAAGGACCCATAAAACATGGATTCTGGATACACCATGTGTTCGCGGATTTGTAACCAAATATAGCAACTGGATTTATCGATTTTTTCCTCACCAGGGCTTTGTAATAAGTTTTTCTGCGAAACATTCGCGATTTTCCGCGCAGCATTAGGTAACCTTTTTTCTTTTACGTAAGGGGTATACAAATAAAAGGGGCCCTATTGCCCTACGTAATATAATATTTTATTTCCGTAGATATATTGAATCCCTTATTTTTGATAATTGATAATTGAATCACAACATTTAGGGAAAAAGCTCTCCAACTTACCTAGCAACCTGTAAAGGGTTCAACATGAAATCAGTTGTACGTATTAACAGTATAATTGAAGTTATAATGTAATTCTTCTTGAAGTTCTTTTACTTATTCACTAGTAAAATGTCACGTGTGAATAAAAAAGTTTAATGAAAAGAGAGAGAAATGCATTTCCCCCCGAGAAATGCGGTTGTTCCCCTCTCGTTTAAGGCAGCGCATGCCTATGTCCATCAACTTGTGTCCGCTCTTCTTTACATTGATCGGCGCTATCGATGGTAAGGCAAACAGGAGGACGGAACGAATCTTTTTTAACGAATCAGATTTTATATTTTGTAATGGGACGACGCATGCAATTTGGCGGGGGCATAAAATATTATTTCACCAGCATTAGAATTCCGCCGCCCACAGCGCCTGCAGCCCATGACCCCATGGTCCGAGCCGCAGGGACCGCGCGACTCCTCGGCGTGCACCAAGAGGCCTTCGTGTGGGGGGAGCGCGGGGGCGAGCTTTGGTGACACGAAATTCAATTATTTTTGGAATGCAAGTTTTGAAACTAAACAGAACCCAAGCGCACGTGTGTGCCCGTGGTAATCACAGTTCCGGGAAAATTTAATTTCGCTGTGTCTTGTCTATTTCAGTTCTAACTGATATGGGGCAATCAATCCTCCCAAGCTGCAGGGCGTGTCATAAAATACCCTCTTTCTGTTGTGGAGTCAAAGGTCTTGCGTTAGAATTCGAGTTCTATGGCTACCCAGAGCACACGCCACATGTGTGCCAGTGCTAGTGGCCCGTTCCGAAGGGGTGGCGGGCGCCCTGACCGCGTGCTTTCCCCCCGAGGGGCACGCGGCACCTTGATCGGAGGCCGAGGCGCGAGCGGTCGTCCTCAACGGAGCGGCCGCGCAAGATTCACGCTCAAGTGAGCGCGACTATCAGGGGAGGGCAGAACATGACCGCGGCCACGCCTACAATTGCTATTTCCGGCCGCGTGCAATTAACGCGCTCGAGCGATTTTGCTTTGCGACGATCATCGTCAAGCTGGACTTCTATTGACGGCGAGCGCGTGTGTGCCCCCCTTGAAGAGCGCGCGCCGCCATCGCTGCCGACGGTGCCGCCCCTCCCCCCCTACCCGAGGTGATGGCACGCACGGCTACTGCTGACGTCGCCGCCGACGCCGACGCCACCACCGAGGCAACCAGACCCGCCAGCTCGACTATCGCCCCGCGTGGGCGGCAGCACTACCGCCCGGACAGAGGAACATCGCGGCAGCTACGCGACGGTCCAAATGAGTCTAAGCTTTAGATTTTAATAAAATAATTATAGACGTTGTCATTGCCAACAATAGTATTTAATATAAGAGCTGCTTTCGATGGCTTAACCATCATCATCAGTTGTCTGATACAAGAAGAAAAAGCAAAACATTAAAACGTGAATATTCCTATGATTTTACAACAAGATTATGATAAAGGTTACAAATAATTTACAAATTTTTTGGAAAATATATTTAACGTTCTAGAAACTGGAAAAAAGGAAAAGTAGGGGGGGGTTAAGTCATTAATAGTAAAGAAAAGCGAATGAAATAGAAATAGGACACGTACAATTTTTTAAACAGAAAACATAGAAATGTAAATTGAGCTACTATTGTTGGCAATGACAACGTCTGTAATTATTTCATGAAAAATGCCAACGATAACGCACCACAACACCTATATTTAGATTTTAAGATAGTAATTTACATTATTGTAATGCGAGGCCTCACCTCGGAGATCCACCTTTAATGCAACTTTCGACAAATTACACTATTATTATTATCATCATCATCATCATCATCATTATTACAAGTCGTTTCAATGTCTTATGCATGCACAAGCCCGAATGACGCACGCATGCCTCCTGCCCGCCTCACGCAGGAGCAGCCAGGCAAGCTGAACCGAAGTCGACGCCAGGGAGTAGTGTCGTAGGTGAGTTGGTCGACACTGGGATGGTTATCCCCAGAATATACAGTTTAATTCAAGAAGAGTTGTAGAAGATACAACTTCCGCAGCTGAACATAATGTTATTTCAGCACCCCTTCAACAAATGAACAAAAGTCAGCAATGAATTTGGAGGAAGTTCTTTTGAATAATTTGTTATGAACATTTCATTTTATCCAACAGAGTTTATTGTAATGAAGTTATTCCTTTCCCTTTCGTTTCATTTAACTCTTACTTTTGACAAATACGCTTGTTTCGAAAAGCTAAGACTGGACACAATAACATAGTTTTAAAAGCAACTTCGTTCTTTAAAATGTCATCGAGAGCAATCACTTGGAAAATTGTATTTAATTAAATGAAAAACAGCTTATTAGCATTCTGCTTGTTAGATATTCCACTCAAATAAGAAGTGTCTAACAAGCATCGACCTCTAAGAGGACCCTGTAAAAAGACGCGGAAACAGCATCGAATTAATTCGAGTTGCTCCCTGGACAATTAACTTTTGCTCGCTGCTTCGCGTGCTCCGTGTTGTCAAAGACTTTATTCCGCGTACGTTCAACCGGCGAAAAAACAAAACTTTTGACTAAATAAAGAATTGTTTAGTTTAGTTTAATTGGGCTCTGATTATATTTTGATTCCCTATTAACCTTTCCCGTTGAAATATTTTAATGATTTGCTATAGAAACATTTTATTTATTATTCCCAAGTGGTCTCAACTTGGAACAAGTAAATTCCTACAACTCGCATTTCGTAATTATTGATGGGGCCTAACAACAAAAATGAAATTCTTCTGGCAGACCGGATGTCGAGGTCGGTTCTGTCACGTTTCCTGTTAATGTATTCCTGGAACATCCGTCCTTTCGGAATTCTAATAGCTTGAATGCGCAGACTTAATAGCCTTAGGGAATGTTTTCAAACTACGAGTACTTCGCGCTTAACAACGAGCGAATTCGCTTGGCGCTGATTTCTGATCCTTAATAGAGTTCTCGACAGATTTTATGGGCTAATATATTTTGTTATCGCGCATGTTGCACATCGTTAACGATCATTACGACCGCTTAGTATACGCAAATAGACATTGCATTGCCTCCCTCTTATTTTCTAATTGTGTTTTTTCCCAATTCCTTGCCAGAATGTGGTGCGTTTTAAAAGCATTTACCACACGTGTACTTGTATATCATTACATCGTAAAAGCCACTAAGTAGTTCTTTCCTTTCAACTGCCTCTTCTTTTCCATTCGAAGAATTTATCGAATTTTTGCTTCAACAAAATGTTGAAACAAACGGTTATTTTCTTGTTTTTGGTCTCTTTTGTTTAAAAAAATGTCTCATTTAGAATTAAAGATTTTCATTTCAAGTTCTTTTGCGTCTTCTTTGCTACACGGTTCTGTATGTACGTATTTTCAGTTCCTGTAATTTTATTTTCTGTATGTGTGGACGTAGTATAAGAAATATAGTATTAAATAATGTGTCTATATATATTATATATTATATATTATATATTATATATTATATATTATATATTATATATTATATATTATATATTATATATTATATATTATATATTATATATTATATATATTACGCCACTATATTTTAATATGTTTATTTCCCCTAAATGAATTACTAAATATATTTACTAAATTACCCATTTAATTATATTGATTCTTGACTTCATATTTTTAATTTCTTTTGAAACATAGTGTCATGTAGTAAATAAACGTTTTGGATATAACAATGACTTTTATTCAATTATTGTGAACGCCAAAAAATGTTCAGCAAATAAACCAATATTCAGCAACTGCTGCAAATGGCGCATGAGCGAGTAGCCGCGCGCGTGCGTAGACCGGTGTTATCTTCCACGGGAGCGGTTTTGAGTAACGGACGACGCAAGGCGCAGTCGAGTCGAAAGGCGCAGAGTCATCGGCATCTCCGACGCAGCGGCGACGCCGGACGAACGGGCTGAGCGCAGAGGGAGCGCTCGACGTGTCCCGGGTGCTTCTTGCGCGATTTCTGACGACGAGAACGCGCTTCCACAGCAGCGAGGCTACATCCGGTCGCGCGACTGTCGCGAAGAGGTACTGCAGACCAAGTGCCACGGCATTTTTTTTTTTCGGTTTAGCCGAAGGTTTGTGTAGTAGTGTTGCAGTTCGCACGCATTTCGCGTTGTTCTGTTATGTGTAAGTGGCTGGTATGCGTTCGCGTCGGACCTTAGTCAATAACCAAATCGGCTTTTGTGTTTTTGTGTTGCACTACGCCCTCAGAATGTCAGAAGGAAGTGCTTGTCTTCTTTGTTCTGTAGTGAGAACGTGTCGAACTGTTTTAGCGTTGCCGGAGTTTTGTTGGTTTGAAAGGCTTGATAGGCTTCGTTACACGAAAGCAGTCCCGAGCATGAGTGAAGGACGCGATATAAGGTTCCTTCGTCAGTACTTTCGAAGAAGTTTCGACTACAATTAAATGCTTGCGGATTCGCAAAGCGCTGGGACCTGACTGGAAAGGTCCTCCCGTTCTTGGAGATCATAAACACGGAGGTTATGCGAATCTACAACAGCTTCGTTGTACAGCGGTACTTTCCGGAAAATTGGAAATTCGCAAGTATCTCCATGCTCCCGAAACCTGGTAAGGATCTCATGATCGCTGCGAGCCACAGGCCAATCAGTCTCCTTCCTGGTTTGGGAAAAGTATTCGAGAGGATTCTACTCGCGCGAATTCTGTAACTACTCTCACGGAACCTCATCCGAGATGAACAGTTTGCCTTCATACCGGGCTATTCCGCTTCACTACAAGCACAAGGTCTCACCAGATTTCCGCTTATCTTTTACATACACAGGATGTACCTGTCATATACCTCGACATGGTGCCACACGAGAGCCACAAAGTACACTCATCACAAAACCTCGGCATTGTCTTCCACAAGACGTAACCGATATTATTAAGTCGTTCCTCACAAACCGCGCATTCGTGGTCAAAGGGAAATCCTCAAAGCGGAGGATTGCAGACGGAGTCTCTCAGGGCTCCGTCCTCTCCACTGCTGTTCGCGCTGTTTATCAATAACATCCCACATATACCAAAAATACGGTTTTTCCTTTGCGCTGATGTCATAGCCGTCTTAGCAAGAGGAATAAACCTAGACCACAAATTGAAAATACTTCAAAAAAAGATGCCCCTGACGCTGAAGTGGGCGGAACAAAACCTCTTGACTTTCTCAGCATAAAAGTCGCAGGCAGTCTGTTACACCCGCCGCAACAAAACACAAATACACTAAAGATTTTACACCACTAAAAAAAATGGCACTTCGCACTCAAAAACTGACATGTCGCCTACGGCAACCTAGGTGGCACTTTTGATCGAAGGATGCGCTGGCAGTACATGTCAGGCGAATTCGATCAAAATTACAGCAACGAGTTCGCCTCATACAACCTCTTTTGAGGGAACTCCCCTTGGAATTTCGCTTGGCACTCTATAAAACGTGCTGCTGGCCTGTGGCCACCTACACTGCGGCAACGTGCTGGACCACAGCACAGAAATGCAAGGATACACTTGAGCTGTTACAGAACAAAGCTCTACGGCTCAAAGCACGCCCTCCGTTTCGGAAACAGTTTAAAGTACTGACGAAGGAACTGCTTTCGTGTAACGAAGCCTATCAAGCCTTTCAAACCAACAAAACTCCGGCAACGCTAAACTTCGAACGTCCTCACTAACGGACAAAGAAGACAAGCACTTCTTCTGACATTCTAGGGCGTAGTGCAATCACAAAACAAAAAGCCGATTTGGTTATTGAGTAATGGTCCGACGCGAGACCACATCAGCCATTACACATAGCAGAACAACGCGAAATGCGTGCGAACTGCAACACTATCACACAAACCTTCGCTAAGCCGAAAAAAAAAAAAAAAAAAAAGATGCCGGGGACTTGCTCTGAAGTAACTTCTACTAACGACGATCACGTGTCAAGTGCAAACCGCGAATGTACAAGTCAAAGTCGCATGAACTCGCAGTCGGGCGACAGCCGGATGTAGGCCTGGCTGCTGTGGAAGCGGTTTCTCTCAGTCGACAGAAAATCCGCGAAGAAGACGCTGGGGACGGTCGGGGCTTCCGTCTGTTGGCTTATCAAGACCTAACGTTGTATTAAAGGGTCTGAAAAGCACTTATTGACCGGTGTGATGTTCCGATTGTACATTTTTCGGCCCGTGGTTACATTTTTACGCCCTAAAAATCAAAATGCTTTATTTAATTCATACAAGTATATTTAATTAATTTAATGTTAAGCTTACAATGAAACAGCATCCGTGGGGATACTTACACCACATTAATTTACACGAGAAGTCAGCCGTGTAAGCAGTGGCGCACTAAGTATGACAATTCAGTCGGTACGCGTATTGTGAATTTAACTGAAATCACAGACAAAATTCGAATTTTTTTAAAGTAAAAATCGAAACAGTTTCAATGGGTTTGAATTTTTACCGATTGTGAATCTAACGAAACCATAGACACCTCACACATGGTCAGAGGTTGCGAAGTATTCTTTCAGTTTCTGCGCGTAATGGAAGTTATTAATGTAGACAAAAAAGGCAAATGTGTAATACTGGGGATTAGGAAAACACCAACACTACATTACGGACATAATTGAACTTGCCATTCTAATAAATTCTACAATGTTCACAAAAATCATGAGGGCAGAGGGAAATGAACAGAACTGACTTACATAATGAGCAATTTATTAATCTTGTAGCGCGTCATTTCTCAATGTACTGTGTGTACAGCGAACCATTCTCAGCGAGCACTATAAAACAGACAAATATGAAGCACGTGGCGTTACGAAGGTTTAGGGATTAACCGGGACAGGTGGCTTAGGGTATCAACAGTGCCCCTGAACGGGAGATCCTGGGTTTGAGTCCCGATGGTGGCAAGATCTTCGACACTACTGGATAGGTAGGCCGCGGTTGGTCGCTGTTAGGAGATTCTAGCGGCCGGCTGGTCTGATCGGTAGTTTTCCGTGGTTTCTCCGATCTAGACTAGGCGAATGTCGTGGCAATACCGTACCAAACGGACCGCGCGTGGTCTTTCATTCCCATTCCTGGTCATATCCTCACCCCTTACACACAATTACACGCACTACACTAACACACCTGCCGGGAGACTGGTTGGGAGCTTAAGGGCATGACCCGGGTGTGGCGGTACCCCGCCCAGACCCAGCGGGGCAAGAACACCGCCACCTCCCGAGCGAAAACACGCAAAGCACGTACGGGACTAATGACCTTAGCAGTACACGCGCCCGGATTCACTAGTAATCATTTTAAGGCCTAAGCTTCGACAGTCCTTGACGGTAGCACACTCGCGTCTGCCGTGCTTTCCAATTTCACAACGGTCATCTTTAAGCAACTCACGTAAGCATTTACGGAGATTTAGATGGAAATATGCAAATAAAAAATCTAACTTGACTTTACAAGAAGAGAATTAGAAAAGGACAAGTTTGCCACCAGCAAACCTTGATCACGTCGGCTTAAACAATGTCACTTCATAATAAAATTATATTTACAGCAGCTCTAAGCACTAAATACACTAACAGTTCTTCCTTTTTTGATCGGGAGTCGGGGTCGTTGGGAACCCTTGATCTCATTATTTACAGCCACTTGAACAGTAGTTGAAAATGTGCCCGAGGAACGTATTATCATTCGTGGATCTTTTAAACGGATACACCTCGCTGTCTTTGTTTCTACAATCATAGGGGAGCCCTCTGCCCTCACTTTATAACATCGCCCAACGCATCACTCATACGCAGTCTACACGAGCATCAATAATTGATGCATCGACTCCTCAGAATTAATGCCATCGGCGAGTCTGTGACAACGGAGCATGAGGTATAATAACTTGGTTAAGATTTGGAAATTATTTTTTTTATTATCTGCGTCGGCAAACACGCGCTTAGCTCCTTAGCAACCAACCATCCAAACGACGCATTAAGAGCGCGTCCATTACAATGGCTCTTAAAATGCCCGAGAGTCCATTGAAAATATTTTAGTGGACTCTCGGGTTTATATTTTACCAGTGATCATAAATGTTTGGATGAATATCTTTATATTGTCCCTCTTTTACCCCTTGTCCTTTTAACCGTTTCGTCCCTTTTGTCCCCGCGTATTATTTGTCCAATTGTCCCTCACTTCCATTTGCCCCCTTGGCTCATTTTATTCCCTTATCGTAATTTGTTCCGACGTCCACATTGTCCCATTGACCCATTTTGTACCCTTGTCCCACTTTGTCCCAGGTCTCTTGTTTACATTGTCTAATTTGTCCCCCTTTCCCCATTTTAGGAACTTTCTTCTCCTTTTGTAATTTTGTCCATTTTGTTTCTATTGTACCATTTTGTCCCCCTGGCCCTGTTCGTCTTCCTTTCCTCCCCTTTTCCCACCTGCCCACCCCTGTACTTTGGGTCCTTCCGTGTACTGCGTTTGTTATTTTAAAACGGTATCAAGACCCTGAACCAATAACAGATCCAACAAGATCCTTGCTACAAGACATTGGGAGAAATGACAATTCTTAACTCATGAAAGTGTTAAGTGTTTATTTTGAATAACTAGAAAACAAAAGGCATTGTATATATCACGTCCACTATTAGTCTTCAAGGACTCGTTACATACATAACAATCATTCATCAACTGTGGCATATAACAAATATGTGTAGTTCTTACTTCAACAGTCTTCTGACGACCCCCGGTGAGTCGGTAGTAGACGCCGATGCTAGCAGACGTCAGGAGCACCAGGCCCAGCACCACGTAGTCCCACGCACCGAAGAAGGTTTCTTCCACCACAGCCATGGCGTCTGTGGACACAATAATACATTGCCTCTTCAAGTCGCGTCGAAATAATGAGAAATTATAGTACAGAAGAATGCAGTTTTCGCCCCGACGCTGACGTCTCAGTGAATATCAAACCTTATCAGTGGAAATATTTATGCATGAAGGGTATTGTAAGGGTTCTAATGATCGACGTAAAGCCCGAGGGCCTTTGGCAGAATATCATTATAATTAGCAAAGCCCTTTGTACGTATAATATTTTATTTTTTACCTAATTTTAATGATTAATATTTACTTATTTACTTATTAACTAGATATCAACTTAATTCGGTTTGAAATTTCTTGATTTTCGTCTGTGTTTTCGAATGTTTTTTCCATAATTCTAAGCGTCGTTCAACTGTTTTCATGTTTCCCTTGTAACCATGATGCAAGGACATGAAGTGTACTGCTCGGTCGCACCGATTTTTGCTCGTACTGCGCAGCACCAGGCATGCACGAACCACGGAACCACACTACTGACACTTTATTTAAAAAGCCAAACCCAGACCACGTCAGGCATGGTGAGACGTCGCCAATGGGCAGCGAGCAGCGTTAATTGCAGTTGACACTGGCATACAGCGAACATGAAAAATAATAGTACACGTCTTTAGGTAATGATGATGTAATTTCCAGGAAAGTATCAAATACCCTCCCCCTCCCCGTACTTCTTGAAAATATCGCAACAATAAATGAAGCCTTTATTGAGAGAATAAACCTCTTTTAATCAGCAACAAGTACGAAGGTGAAGAAATGCCCTCAAGCAGTACCGGGATGGAGGCGGAAACAGATTTTTAATGGTGGAAATACCACCGGCGGGTGGTATCAGGTTCCGGCCGGACGTCTATCGGTGGATTCGAGAGCATTCAGAAGAATCTTCTTTATCTGATCCTGCCCAAAGGTGACGCGCCAGGGGCTCGACTGGTGGGTTACCGGACAGAGTCCGGAAATCAGGAGCTTAGCATCGCCTATTCACTGCCTCCACCTTGCAGCTGTCGAAGTGAGTGACCCCCCAAAACTCAGGGTTCCTGTGGTCGTCTACAACACTCCACAAGAAATGGCGTCCCTCTATTTCAGACGCTAGCATACCACACATGCCGGATACCGGTCGGGAGCTAAGGTTTTTTTACCGGCCGGGGCGGTGCACAGATGGTAGGAGATATCTGGTTGGGGAAAACCCCCGCCAGCCGATGGTATGTCGGCCACGGATCTCGCCATCCAGTGGGATAAGATCACCGCCCACTCCCGTGCAAAAAGGCAATTCAATTACGGGGACTAATGATCTAAGTAGTTGATGCCCGGAATCACTAGTAATCGATCAATCAATCGTTGCATTGTTGAGATATATGATACCTAAATGAAATCATTTTTAACTGCCGAATTTGTGTCGAAGCTTTAAAAGAATCGGTCTTCCTATCTAATCCTAATGTGTTTAACAAGTGATAACTGACGATGAGATGTTAATAAGAACAGAAATTATGATATTTTAATACTACGAAACCGTTACTAACTGCGAGATAATTCGTGCTGTTGCAGTCACTAGTTTAACTCTTTCCACGGATAGAGCAAAGGACGCATTGAAAAATGTCGCTGAATTGTCGAAAATGGGGAAAAGTTAGAAATAATGCTAGTAGTAGCTAGTAATAGCACTAGTAGTAGCACTAGTTTCACCACCATATACCATCAAAGGTATAATATACTACAAGGATCAGATAGTAAAACTCATTTACGTGTTGCAGCAACAACACAAACAGGTAGCCGGAATATGGTCATTTGAATTTCATTCTGGATAAATGCTTACAAGAAAGCCTTGTGCTAATATATATTTGTTTTTCATATCAGAATTGGGCTGGCCCTGAAACTCTAGCCTGAAGTTTCGTGTGATGGAAAAATTTATGCGGCATGGATATGTCTTACACACGCTGGTTGACAAAAGGGTCGAGGTCATCAGACACGATAACCTTTCCTACGATGTAGAAATAACATTATTGTACAACGTCACAAGTTGCACGGATAGTCAGCGGAAAAATGATCAACAATTTTGGAAGTGAACGAAAACGCAGGTGAGAAACAGGAAAATATCCGCATTTGCGAAAATGCCAGTTAAAATATGTTCTCAAGGCCAATATTACGAACTGTCAGGAGTGAGGTGTCCGCAAAGTAGTGGAACCGCAACATCACATATTTTTCGCATTACTTCCTACTTTTGCAATTTTTTAAATTCAAAAAGTTCAAGGAAAGTCAGACCAGTGCCATCTTTTAAGCATGCTTTACCTTTGGGAAAAAATTCAAGAAAAACAACTGGTGCTAAACAGCACATACTTTCTCACCTTTATTAATGGTTCCGTAATACTATTTATACCGCAACTTCTCTCTGAATTAACACATCCTAGTCATATTTTTTTTAAACTCATTACAGACCGTAGGTACATTAGACTTGAAAACTAATTCCTCAACCAGGTATCTCCCACCAGCTGAGCACCGCCCCAGCCGGGACAAGACCTAAGCTCCCGGCCGGTCTTCCGGCATGTGTGGTAACCCCCCTCCCCGCAGTGGAGAACCGCGTCTGCATAGGTGGGTGCCATGTCTGGAAGAGAGTTGAAGACGATTTTCATGCAAATATCAACACAAAATCAACAATTATAATTGCGTTTCATACAGCTAAATCATGTCCCCAAACATGGGACGTAATTCACAGAACTACAACTGCCATCTCGCGGGTCGGAATGCCATTGTCGCATTTATAACTGGTATTTCTAGAAGGCTGGCAGTTTTTCCTTCATGTTACTTTTAAATCGTATTTTTCAAAGAGAAAACCTAATTGGGGAAATTTTATTCAAGTTTACGGATTGCTTGAAAGAAAATACATCATTACATTGAGAATGGAAATTCCTCGTAAAAGTGACAAAAATATGGATTATCAAATAGGTTTTAAATAATTTCTAAAATATTGATTTGTTAACGTATAACAAATGCTCGAATGTAAGATATGAACAAAGAAATATGATATAATATGAGAAGCGTTCATGCGAAAAAGAAACTGCGAAAAACTGATTGTTGACAAGTCATCGCTTTTTCAGACAATGTAATATGCTGTACTGCTTACTAGTATTGTTACCATAGTAAAAATCAGTTATTTATTAATTAATGACCAATATTACTATTTAAAAGCTTGGGCATGTTTGCTTTTGCTTGGAAAAATTTAGGACAATGTGCTTTTGTCCTATCATCGCATTTTATTGGGATAAATTATTTTACTGCAGTGTGTAGGCAAATATATAATTTTTCCACTTCAAAAATTTTTGTAGCTAATGTAACATTGTTTGACCTCTAAAGAAATTATAAAAAACTAAAAAGAAAATCTATATGTGCTAGTCGTGATCATCGTCTGAACAATCGCAATCATCTTTCAGTTATTGGCTATCCATTACACTTTGATTTTCAACTATTGGTCTATCAAGAACAAAGGAATACTATTGCAAGCCAGGAGTATCTGAAAATTATTTATCTTCTAAAGTCCAGTCAATAGACCTGGTACATTAGATATCTTAGCCAATGGTATAACCCTTTCAAGAGACACCTGTTCAAGGCTAAATTGTACCATATTTGTTAATATAATATAATAATATTTGTTAAAGGCTAAAGTGACTTTGATTTTACGAATTTTCTTCCCTTTCATTATTTTCTAAATAATGAATCGCTTCACAATTATGATAATCTCTGTATTCTTGCTCTAAGTGTCCTTGAGATCCCAATCTCCAAATAAATAAAAATATGACGCTTTTATGAAGACTTTACAGACCTGCGACATGAGCAGAATCGTGAATTTTGGCAACGTACTGGTTACACGGTTAACTTACTGGTTACATGTTCTTTATTGCTTGAAGACAAAGACATCCCCACGTCGTATTCAGGTCTTCTCAACCCGAGAAGTGAATTTGTTGATCGTCACACAGCAACATATACTGAGACATTGCAAGGAAAACGCACACTATAATCTTGCCTGACCGAGCATCGAACTCGGGGGGTGCGTTATGGAAAGTGAGCACCAATGAACTAAGCAGCCTGGCCGTATGGAGAATTTACTGTTTAAATTTTACGAAAACTTAAATTAATATTGATCGCTAATAACCTTAGTTGTTGTGACCTATAAGTGGCCTAAAATAACTTTTAAAAACAAGTGTAATTAAGAACTTTAGTTTCCTTTACTGATTATTTAAGGTGGAAATGTTTTTCGAGATTTTTTATCAATTATGCCATTAATATAACCTTTCAAAATTAATTTGGTTATAACGCAAATAATTTGACATTAATATGGGACCTTACAATTCTTACTAGCACAGGGTTTTAAAGATAATTAATGATGATTTCAGGCTGGAACTAGAGCAAGAAGATCTGCTGTGAATCTTGTGTTTGTTATTGAGCAATAGAGAAATTTATTGCACAAGATACACATTTTCTATTCGTTGATTTAGAAAAAATCGTACGAATATTCAAGTGGATTCAGGAAGTTTGAAAGGAAAAAAAAAATAATGATAAAATAATCACGACTTAAGAAAAATATAAAAAGAATGAATATCCGAAGATATGTTAGGATACAATCTTTCGGAATACATACAAGTATATATAACAAAAGGACTCAGGCAAGTGTGTACTTAATGAATCTTACCTACTTTATGTAAGCTATATTTAAAGAGATCGTTGGAAAATTGGGGAGGAGGGATGTGAGAGCATTGGGGTACCTATACTCGTTTTCACATTGAGAAGGCACAATGGGGGATGTTATTTTTATGAAAGAAATTCGTGCACCCTTTCAAATAGATTGTTACAAAAGCAAGTAGGAAAATTATAGGCATGTAGGGAAAATTACGAGAAATACGATTGTATTCACGATAAATTTGCCATAAAGTGGTTAAAAAAACAAAAACAAACAATGGAAACCCTTGATTTCTCCGGAACTGAATTTTTAAACACCTTTTCACCGGTGAAACTGTAAACCTGAAACTGAAACCGGTAAAACACATCCAAAAATTAGTGGAATTATTTTGGAAAATATCGATACAATCTGTTATCGTAGTTGGTGGCAATGCTTTCATTTTATCAATTCGTTGAAATGGGTCCCTTGACTACCAAAAAGTGTGAATTTTTAATTTGTGCATTAGAATATATCGTCGCTAACAGATTTTTGTTCTTGAAATCCAATTAAAAACTTCTAACGCCAATTGGAAAACGATGTAATTAATTTCTATCACAACCCGAAAGGTTTTCGGGTACATTTATACTTCTGTATATTTGCGGTTGGTTTTGAAGTTAAGGAACGTGCGACGTGAGGTGCGACGAAAAGCCAAGACAGATGCGGGATGATTTAGATTGATGTAGTCAGAAAACAGTAAATACTGTACATGCGGGAGAAGATAATGCGCGCACGATTTCTTGAGTTCCAGAATCCCTTCCCGTCATTTTAACAATAAATAGTTGAAAGACGAGTAAAAAGTTAAAGATAAATAAATAAAGATAAAATTTTAATAAAGCGCGAGATTAGCGGCATTTGAAAAACTAGACATTTTCGTTCCCGATATATAGAAAACTTATTTGCAACGGTAAACGAACTGCAGATTTTATATTCTGCGTTGTTAACAAAGTAGTAACTCGCCCTTACCTCTACTCTTACCACTACAAGCAAAAGGAGAGTTCAACAAAACGTGCGCATAGTGAAGCTACATTTACGACCAGAAGCAAAACAAGGGTCCATCTCAGCATTTCCTCAATGTATCAGGGAAACTGGACAAAAACCTGATCGAGATGGGGTTCATTGATCAGGAAGCTAAAGTACATTATTTGTTACAACCATATTAAGTCTTTAAAAATATACAATACAAATGTAAACTAATTGATTACATATAAGTTTTATTAAAATAAACATTCTTTTTCTTTTTGACGATCAGTATAGTTTCAAATTGTATAGAAACAGTTCTGGCGCAGAAATTGTTTTACTTTTAACTTAAAAAAGAGAAAGGTGCAGCAACGGAAATGAATTTTTTGAGAAGAGCAACAAGACATTGAAAATACGAAGAATAATACGTAAGACTGTAAGGCAAAGAAACATAATAAAACATGCAATTTTATATTTCATCAAATATAAACAAGTGAAATAGTATAGGCGTGTAAGATGAATAAAGGATAATAGGCTATCCAAGAAAATATTAAAATGATTTCATTGTGGAAGAAGATAGAGAGGTAAACTCACATTTACATGGTTGGAAGAAATTAGGCGAAATTTAAGAGAAAAAAATTGAAAGGTATGGATAGTGAAAATAGACTAAATTAGACGAACTACATTAAAATTCATTAATATTTCTTTTATTTGACATAATGGGATTCTAAGTAGAGGAAAATTATGCATATTATATTCAAATCAGAAAATAAAGGAAAATTTAAAAATGCAAATATTTTCTTAATGCATCCATTTATTAATCATTTTGAATTTTCAGTTTTTTGTACTTCATGTTTCAAACAAATTTTGTAACATATCTGAAGATGATGGCTAAGCCGTCAAAAACATATTGTCAAATTAATAAAAATATTGGTAAACAACACTTATTCAAACTTTTGGAATGCGAATCTCACCTTAAGATAAATATAACACAAAAAGGTTACATATGGAAACAATTTTCTCATTTCTCGAAAGAAGGAAGTGCAGATTATTTCTTATTTTAAACAGGAACTTTTTTATAGGTGGTTGCATAATTACAATTGCCGTAACTATACGAAGTGACAGTAAACCAACCGCTCTGCCTGGAGGCAGCTTCGATACGAGTTTTTCCGGTTCTTTTTAGAAAGACCTTGAATACTCGGTGGCAGGTATCAGCCGATTGTCGTTGTCTTGTAACATCGGTTCCATGGAATCAACAGCTTAGCCAAATGTAAATTTTGATCTCATATATGTTCATTATACTGTCTGCCTACTAACACTTTAGATACAAAAATGTGAAAGGGCCTAACTGTAATTTCCACACCTTTCTTACTAAACCTTCTTAAGGTTTTGAAAAGTCGTGACAACGCTTTCAAAAATACACTGAAGAGTCAAAAAACAAATACAGCCATGCGTATTGAAATACAGAAATGTGGAACCAATCAGAATTCGGTGCTCCGGTCTGCAACGACTATACAAGACAACCCGAGTCTGGTACAGTTGTTAGATCGGTTACTGCTGCTGCAATGGCAGGTTATTTAAGCGAGTTTGAACGTGGTTTTTTCACAGATTTACATTAAGAGAGATGGGACATATCGTCTTCAAGGTCGTGCTGAAATTTGGATATTGCCGTACGACCATTTCACGAGTGTACGATATCGGGAATTTGGCAAAACATCAAAACTTCACCATCGCTGCGGCCGCAAAAAGATCGTGCAAGAACATGACCGATGACGACTGAGGAGAATCATTACACGTGACAGAAGTGCAACTCTTCCGCAAATTGCTGCAGATTTCAATGCTGGGCCATCGACAAGTGTCAGCGTGTGAACCAGTCAACGAAACATTATCGATATGGAGTTTCAGAGCAGAAGGCCCACTCGTGTACACTTAATCTTTACGCCTCACCTGGTCCCGTCAACACCGATTGGATTGGATTGTTGGAACAACATTGGATTGTTGATGCTGGAAACACACTGCCTGGTCTGACGAGTATCGTTTCACATTGTTTTGAGTGAATGGACGTGTATAAGTATAGGTACAACCTCATGAATTCATGGACTCTGCATGTCAAAAGGAGACTGTTCAAGCTGGTGAAGGCTCTGTGATGGTACGGGGCACGTGCAGTTGGAGTGATATGGAACCCTGATACGTCTAGATACGATTCTGATAGGTGACACGCACGTAAGAAATCTGTCTGATCACCTGCATCCATTCATGTCCATTGTGCATCCCGACGGACTTGGGCAATTCCAGCACGAAAATGCGACAAACCACACGTCCAGAATTGCTACAGAGTGGCTCCAGGAACACACTTCTGAATTTAAACACTTCCATTGCCCACCGCAACCCCCGGCAAGAAAATAATTGAGCATATCTGAGATACCTAGCAATAGTGCTGTTCAGAAGAGATCTCCACCCCCTCGTACTCTTACGAATTTATGGACAGCCCTACTGAATTCGTGGTATCAATTACCTTCAGCACTTTATACATTAGTCGAGTCCATGCAACGTCGTGTTACGGCATTTCTGCGTGCTCGCGATGGCCCTACACGATACTAGGCAAGTGTACCAGTTTTCTTGGTTATTCTGTGTATTTGATTGGTGCTTTCCTACTGGTTAACAAGAATTTTTGTATTCGATATTCAGTACAATGCGATAGTCATGTCTCTTTCTTGTAAACTAGCCCCATTATCAATTTGCCAGAGTAGGTGCAGCAAGTTTTGGCATTTCATTTCGATTTTACTTAAAACAAAATTTTGTTCTTCAAAGAACAGCTATAAGAAAATAAAATAATGAAAGCAGAGGGAAAATGCTAAAAGTATAATTCAAACAAAAATTGCTAACAATAAAGTCATATTATAAACACATACTTGAGGTTTTTATACTTTCTTCAGTTCATTAAAATGAATATTGCTGGAATATTCTGAATATTAATTAACGATTTTATTAAAATGTTAAATTTCATTCCACCTTCATCGTTCCAATATTGCTACACCAACACACAAGGAGTAACTGATTTTGTTTCAATAACTTTGATCACCAATAATTTATTTCTTAAATTTTAGGTAAGAACCTTTCAAAGCATGCACGCTTGATGACTAAGTGTGATACACGTGTTCAACTCCCGATCGTAGTCGATGATTCTTCCTAACATCGCAACAGCAACTGAGGCATTTTCTGAATGTAATTGCGAAGATGATGTAAGAAAATCTAGATACGCGGTTTTGGATCTCGATACGTTAGCGATATAACACCCAACAAAAACAACTGAAAGATAGTTCTTGATACTCCTGTCAAAAAAAGAGTATTTTGAAAAAAAGGTTTCTCATTTTAAGTAGAGCTACGAGTATAAATCAAGAAAATATATAACTGGTCAATTGACGATGCTTGATTAAAACAAGTAAAACTTTTAGTTGGGCTATAACAATACAATATCTTTTAATCCCACTATAATCAATAATGAAAGTAAAAAGCGATTACACAGCACTCTCGAGTATGCAGATAAAACATATCGAAGTCCATTTAACAATTCTACTTCTGTATCATAATCTTCCATCTCAGGTGATCTGATAACATTTCTTTGTCTACTGAAGAATCAAGATGCGTTCGTTCATCATCGGATTATACTCATCTTCAGCAGTTCAGTCACATATTTGGGATTCATTCATTCTCTACTCCATTCAGTGACATTCTAAAATTTTAACCAGCAGTTGACTTAAAACAAATATCCTACTGCATGCTCTTAGTGAATTTTATGATTTTTGATCAATTAAATCATGTACAACGTGGCTTTCTTACGAAGAAAACAGTAGAAACAAAATTTGTCACAGTAATTGGTTAATAATTTGTACATTCTTTAAATCGTCTTTTTACTTTCCCGTATACGTACGTATACACGTAGTACAGAGAAAGTTATGAAATGCTGCGGAAAATCGATTTCGAGATTTCAACGGAAATTCACGTTTGGGGGTTCCCTGATGCCGAAAAAGTGTTTTTTTTTCAAAACGTCCGTCCCTGTGTTTGAAGTATGTAAACAACTCTAGTGCTAAACTATGCCCAGTATTTTTTTTCCAAATTGAAGAAACCTCTGTCCATTCGGCTTAATCGCATCTCTGCGATTTTGAAAAAAATATTCATTAGTTTTTGGGGGTACTTTACATGAAACTCCTGCGACATTTTCAAAATTTTCTCAAAAATGACTCAAATTTTTTTTTAAATTTCTTCTACGAATATAATAAAATACACTTATAAAGGTGGCATAGGTCCGATTTTCAAGGTTAACTCTGAATTTTCGAAAATTGCAAGAGTTTGAATATTTTGCGGCCTCTTCCTACAACTACAAAATTGAAGAGAGAGATTCTTCCTTCAAATAAAATTTGATAATGAATGCATGATCTTCCCTGGATTTGCCCACCACTTGTCCCCTAATTTTTGAAGAGTTTAAAACTCCACAAACTCAGTCTGATTTGTATTTATTTCAACTTCTATAATTGCTCTATTAATTGCTTTTGTAAATGAATCTATATAATCATTGAAAGGTGACTGTTTGGTAGGTTTTTGTGAATATGGGGCTAGTTTAATTAGAATAAATTGTAAGTCACATTTATTAGAAAACATGTATTTACCCGCTTAAGGACATAAATATGAAAAGTCGAATATGGATGTACTTAAATTCTCTAGTAGTACAGTTCTTATTTTTTGCGTATTCATTTGCAATTCTTCAAGTTTAATATTTTTAAATGTAATTCTGTACGTAGATTTTTGCAAATTTATTATTGAAAATACGGTAACACTGATAAAATACTTAAATTTCTTATGAATAACTTCAAAGCAGCACCAGCAATTGACAGTTCCGCCGCACGTTTTAGTCAGTGTTGCACGATCAGTGTTGCCATTCTTGTGGAAGAAAATTATGGTGTCGTGGAGTGAAAATTACCCTTCATAATGGGATTAAATCAACGTCGTCCAGATATATTTATTTAGGTGGCGTTTTAATTCCCGATCTACCCAATACGATCGCAGGGCTAAAACATGCAAAAACACGTTTTTTTTCGGTCGGATCCGAAAACAAAAAATCAGATCCAAACCAGAAGACCGAGATGCGTTGAATGACACCTCACAAGTCTCGATTAGTGCCCGTGAAGTGGTTTAACTGTGAGTGACGGACGCATGGAAGGCACGCGCAGTTACTCAAATACTATATAGGGATAATATACGTACGTATACGAGAAAGTAATGAATAATTATTTCTTGTTATTATTATCGATTTTACTGAAATCCTTACATTCCATTAAGGTATTTATTTTCAAAATTTTATTAACACAAACAAATGTCTCTAATAAAACTAAAAATAATGCCTCTAATCGCATAAAAAGTTGTATCACTGACTTTACGACATACGATTGGTACAGTTTGAAATAGTACCACAATATACTACCTATGATACGTATACTGTGATACGTATCTACAAGAAAATTTAATAAAAATATCACTACTTTTAGTCGTAATTGTTTTGTATTTGATACTTTTTCGTTATCAACGGCTGAAATAATAAAAATATTTGAAAACTGCAATTTTAAATATAATTTTCGCAAGTCTGTCAAAATATAATCTCAAGGATATTTTTATTTGCTCTAAACACACGTTAATTTATCTCAAACACATTAATATGAATTATTTTGAATTATTGTATACTGAGTTCACTCATCGCTGATTAACGTTTAATTGTAAAGAAAGATAAGAAAGAAGTTATCACATTACGAAACCTTATCCATGAATTAGGAAGCGAGTTAGTGGGCAAAAGTACTGTTTGAAGACAGAAGTGTTTGGATTAATAATGTTATAAATCGGATGTTCTGATAGGAAATGGGTTGAAATACCATATTGCAATTTCAGTGCCCATTCATATTGGCCACGGACCGTAATTGTCGATTGTTCACCATAACAAAGGAAAACAACTCAAAAGGCGGAAACAAACGTCATGGGCTTTTCCAGTCATTGGTCATGGGAGTTTCCAGATATCGAATGGTGGTAAGGATAAAACTGCATTTACCTCAGTCCTTCCCTGGCATTCGCCAATGCCAGGACACGTGAAATGTGTAGGCTACACAATTCCTGCCTCTGTAGACATTGCAAGCAGGGCTAAATGTATTTCCTATCCTAACTGTATCCCGCGCGTGGGATAGGGAGGCCAAGTAACCCGCGCATCCTCCTGGGCGCCAAGGAGGATTTCCACGCACGCGAGACATGAAGAGCAGAAATAATGGCTCTTTCCTCGTTAAATCCGACACTAAGGTCAGTACCATCTGTTCTGTACGTTACACTACAAGCAATATTAGTTACACCATGTTTTCGTGAAATATAGTTACAGATACCCAGGAAAAGTTGGAAGATTTTTTCCTCTAAGCGTGGTGTCCATTCTGTCTGTCCTGTTTCGTCTGCCTCTACCTCTCTCTCTCTCTCTCTCTCTCTTCTCTCAACATAATATATATAATATTATAATATATAATATAAATATATAAATATAATAACCTCAACTCATAATGCTCATACACGTGGTGTAACCAGTATCCATGATTTGAAGGCCTTGAAACCGAAAAATCGATCGACGGAAAAACGTCCGTCAGTCCTGTTGTACGAGAATAAAAGTAGCGCCTAACAAGGCGCACGACTTTTTCTTAATTGAATAAATCCCTGTCGATGTGACCTGAGTCAAAGCTCTGCGATTTTGAAAATCTTTCATTAATTTTTGTGGGTACTTTACATGAAACCCCACAGACATTTTCAAAATTTACTCAAAAACGGCTCCAAATTTGTTCTTTAAATTTCTTGTAAGAATAGAGTAAAATACACATATAAATGTGGCATACGTAATATTTTCACTGATTAGTTTGAATTTTCAATAATTGCAAAATTTTGAATTTTTCGGCTAATTCCTACTACAAAATTGAAGATAGAGAATTTTCATTGCAATTACATTTATTTTCAATAATTGGT
This sequence comes from Gryllus bimaculatus, assembly GCA_017312745.1. Taxonomy (NCBI): domain Eukaryota; kingdom Metazoa; phylum Arthropoda; class Insecta; order Orthoptera; family Gryllidae; genus Gryllus; species Gryllus bimaculatus. The sequence goes on from BOPP01000104.1 coordinate 3,956,575, forward strand.
TCTTTCATTATCAATATGCACATTTTCTTCAACATTTTGGTAGTTTTCGAGCAATATTCTTTGCAATATGTGCAATTGAAAAAACAACGAAAACAAGATTTTGTCGAAAACGGATCTAATTTTTTTCTTTAAACTTTTGGTACATTTAGTGCTATATGTACCTTATGAAAATGAGACTAAATATCCATGTTATTGCGTCACCTGCATGGAGCACACACAACGAGCGATTACGCACGCAAAACACGTAATCGAAGAAGCACTTTTTTCATCAACAAAACGACACCACCGTTAAGCACACTTGCATTGATTGATTGATTGATTGATTGATGTTTACAGAACGGCAAGTGCTATGACCCATATCGATCAGGTTTTTTTTTGTCCAGTTTCCCTGATTCATTGAGCAAATGCTGAGATGGCCCCTTGTGTTACTTTTGGGCGTAAATGTAGCTTCACTATGCGTACGTTTTGTTGAACTCTCCGTTTGCTTGTAATGGTAGGAGTAGAGGTAAGGGCGAGTTGCTATTTTGTTAACAATGCAGAAAAATCATACTTGCAATTCGTTTACCGATGCAAATAAGTTTTCTATAACTCGGGAACGAAAATGTCTATTTTTTCAAATATTGCTATACTCGCGCTTTTTTAAAATTCATGTTTATTTGTTTATCTTAAACTTATCCAGTCATTTTAACTATTTATAGTTAAAATGACTGGAAGGGATTCTGGTACTCAAGAAAACGTGCGCAAATTATCTTCTCCCCCATACGTCATATGCAGTTTTTACTGTTGTTTTGACTAAATAAATATAAATCTGCCGATCCGGTCGTCGAGATCGCTAAGGCAGTAGTGCCGTAGCGAACTCGGACCGAAGGATCGCGGGTTCGAGTGTCGCCTCGGGCATGGCTGTATTGTGTTCGTCCTTTCACTCCCTATCATCATATATCGTATCATCCTCACAGTTACAATGCCGTTACAAACAATAGTGGTCGCTAATGACCTAGAAGTTGATGCGACCTTAAATAACAAAAAATCTAAATTTAGTCCCATTAGTGAATGATTTATCACGCGCGGTGGCGGGACTCCCCCTGCTGAATGGTGAGATCCTGACGGCGACCTACACGTCGCGACGTGTAGCGTCGGCTTGCGGATCTCCTTGAGGAATTTGCTCCAGTAGAACGCCGCCTGACCAGCGCCGACTAGGACCATCTCTAAGTTTCCGACTGATCTCCCTTCACGTGTGGTACTCTAGTGCATGTAAGGGTTAAGTGTGTACAAGGGGAGAGGATATGCCACGGAAGAGGAAGGAAAGATCGCACGCGGCCCATGACCCTTCTGGTTGTAACACTACCCGATTATCACCTGGTATTAATTGGAGAAACCACAGAAAAGCTACTGATCAGAGTAGCCGGCTGTTGGAATTATCCCCCAAACAGTGGCTGAAAGGCGCGCATGTTGTACGTTTTCAAAGAGTCAAGCGATAATGATATAAGATTTCACTGCGTATGGTTTTCAAAACGACACTCCCAAGAACCAATTTTAAAATAATTTCGCGTCAAAATTACATACGCCAATATTTTTAATAAGCAGTTTCTTTTCATAATGAATAGAGAATTGCTAATGTGGTATGCCGAAGTAGTAATTTCGCAAAATGTTTTTTACTCCATCAAGAGGTAATTTTAATATAATAACTACGTCCACTAGCTAGTTCCATTGTGTGGACTCTTACTAAGAATTTCAAATTTAAAATAGGAGTGGCTGCATCAGCATTTAATGTACAGTTTACTCGTCCCTGACCAAAACTCCTCCATCAAAAAAGAAAGAAAACTGTGACATACCTAGTTCCTCGTGCTTATATACTTTTAATGACATAACAGCTTCATTGTTAGTTAAGACATTAATTCAGTAAACAAACTTGTCGAAATTGCAGTCATTTTGAAAGACATGAAACTTTTATGAAATAAAGCTGGTCGTTTGCAAGTTGCCCCTACCATTAAATGCAAATGAATATGAACACGTTGACTAAATTGTTAGTAACACGTGGTCGACCTTAAATTCCAAAACTATCATTAAATTATTCTGTTTATGAAATATTTTAAACGCCCTCTCAAAAGAGAGTACCTAGTATTTTCTATCGAAATCAATAATTCTAAGTGGAAAGAAAACACAAGCTTTACAGAAATTAACGAACGAGTGGGGGTAAAATTGCACGAGTGGTATGTTTTAAAAAATGACCGACGATAGTGTTACGTTAAATATTTTTTCGTTTTCATTTACGAACATGTTTGAAAAATTCAAACACATATTTACCATTCTAGGTGCACTTTTGATGTCATCATTTTGGTTTTGAAAAATAATGAGCTTTTAATGAGCCTTACGTTGTGTACTTACGATCACATTGGTGACGTAGAGCATAAATAAATGTTTCGAAATGGATGATAATGTACATATTAAATGGATGATAATGTACATAATACGGATGAAGCATTACAAGAAGCTGAGAAAGGCACGAAAACATCATTTCCCTTGAAAAGTAAAGACAAGTATGAGAGAAAACACAACATGAATAAATGTTGGAAAATAGACAAACGCGTCACTTTCCACGATTTGTTAGCTTTCTTTTTAGAACTGATAAAAACAACACACGTTTATATTTTTTATTTGTAATATAACAACACTAATTGTTAAACATGTAAACCACTTCATTTATTCATGTTAAATCTTGTATGTTGTTCCATTAGTCAACTAGTGTTTAACCAACGTTTACTTCGCCAATATTCTTTTGTTCATTCATTGTTCATACGTAGTTGATGTAGGTACGTAATCTGAAATTTTCATTTTTGTACACTTTCATGGCTGATTGGAAATATCTAGGCCATGTCTGTGCTGCAGTGACTTTAATCAACAACTTTCATGGAATTAATGAGTATATATATGACTCACTCAACGAAAAAAGGAAGTAATATTTGTTTTTTTGTCGTAAAAAATCTCGTTTCTACTCCCATTGTATAATTCTCTTATTTGATGGCTACATCCCGTTGCATAATGATGCTCATTATGATATAATTTAATTATGATACAGATTCTTGACCAATTACAGATACGTTTAGAAACCATGTATTGACACCTATTTAATCATTGAGAATCGTTCTAGAAAAAGTTTTGTTCGATTGTGTACATTAAAATGTCGTTTAATACTATATTACGCTAGTCAGTTTTAATTTCTTTCATTACTAGTAATTGTTACGGGGAATATTATTTAAAATAAATTTATCGTATTTTCACTTCGATCCAAGTTGACTAGCGCAGTGGTAGTGGTAGAGGGAACATTTGAACTGACGTTAAGATCAGAAAACAAGTTATTTCGCTATATGTTGCTGCCGAATAACTTCCTTTAAAAACAGCTAAATCTTTAGTTTAAAATGAGAAGTGAATCAGAGGTTGAGATGGAACCTCCAGAAATAAGAGAAAAAGCTAAAATGGTAATCTCAAAATAATTGCCGCAACTTTTGTACTCTCTCGCAGGCGGACTGGTAAACCAAAGCTATCTGCCACACGGTAGGGTAGCTGTTCGTTAGGTGGCCTGGGCTGTAACCTGCATGTAAACTGCCACGAAACGATTCAATGTAAAAGTTTTATAAGTTAAACTTAACATAAGTCGTAGAAAAACTACCGTATGAAACTTGATGTAATGGGTATTAATACACTCGTTCGTCCCTTACTCAGCTTATCACACTCGTGAATTAATACCCATCACTTAATCATAGTTTCATTATATACTATTTAGACAGTCACTTGTAAAAGCGGCTGTAGCGCATGCGTAGTGTACTAAACGTTCCATTTTGAAAATTTTTATTTTCTCCCTGCTCAATTGCATTACAACTTTTTAGTGAGATTTGTATATAAAATACTGTGCGTGCCCGTCCTCCTCCTGAAATCCTCGTCGAGGGCGGCGCACGGGTCTCAGTGTCCGTCGGATCGTCGAAAAATAATGGCACCTTTATTTCTTGATTTCCTAAAATAGAAAATTGGGAACTAAGGATGAGAATTATGTTTGAGTTGCCCACACTCTTCCAAGAAAAACAAACAAACGCAAATGCATTTGGAAAAACAAACGTTAACCTTTAATGATTAGCTATAGTATACAGAGGTGACTTTTATTCCTTAGATTTGCACAGCCTAGTTCCCGGGTAAAATCCACATTTTTTTTAACAGTCTTGTCTTTTCAACAATTCATTTACGTCCAACTTAAATGATTCAAGCAACGTGACAACAAGCTACATTCTCCATTGAGTACATATCATGGAAACGAGGATTGGTAAACTTCTTCGCCGTGACGTGATCTCCGATGGCGGCGTCCGCCGCTTGGGTCCGGGAACGAAACGGAGACGAAACGGTGGCCGCGAAAAGCGTCCGCAATCTGGCGGGCTGCTTCAACCGCGGCGTCGAGGCCCGAAAGTGCCCCCAACCGAAGTCGCCAACTCCGTCCACTGACCCGACGGCAGGCAGCCCCCTCGGCTCACCTGGCCAGCATTATCGGCCGGCCGTGGCTCACGACTCGTCCCCTATGATTATTCTCCTTCCACCAGCCTCCATCCTCAGTCCAACAGAAAGTCTCACCCTCAGTCCAACCGCCAGGAAAAAAAACAACTCCTTACTCGCGCCGTTAACACTGGGTTTGTTTTTATGTTTCACCGACTCTGCAAGCTGTGAAACATCGGCTCGACTTTCCTGGCTCTTTCAAATCCTTCCTTCCTTTGCTTTACGCAGTCATCACCGATGCAAGTTCTGCGTGCATCATGTCGCTCCGTACACCCCCTCGCCACTACCTCCACACACTTCGCAGCATTTCTTTCGTCTCCTCGTTCTTGGTGCACTCTCGCTAGATGATAACGCCGCTTCCATGAGCTCTGTGATCTCACAGAACACCACTTTGAAAAGCGCGTCCCGATACGAAAGTCTCTTACGGCTGCCCGCAAATGGGCGTGTTGTCATAATACATAGCGTGATGTTTAGTGTGTAGCACTAGTGGTAAAAGTGAAAATCGTTCAGATAAATCTGTGAATGTTACAAAGAAAACAAAATTTCGTCAGACCGCATCAGCAAGTAATGACCTTCATTATCATTAACTGATTTGTATACCTGAATAAAAATGAAATGAAAGGCAGTAAGATTGCTAAAAATAGCGTATGACACACATGAAAAGGGTGATTTTGCTCGTAGGATTGTGGCAATTAGCATTATCGGTCTCGTGTCGAAACCTTTCCTACTCATAAAATAATGATCCTTTTAGCACTCGTATCATAAGTAACTATTTAAAGTCGCTCATCAGTTTAAATAATTGCCGATCCTGATGCCGAGATCGCTAAGGCAGTAGTGTCGTAGCGTTCTCGGACCAAAGGATCGCGGGTTCGAGTTCCGCCTCGGGCATGGTCGTATTGTGTTCGTCCTTTCACCTTCTACCATCATCATATCGTGTCATCCTCACAGTTACCATAACGTTACACGTAATAGTGATCGCTAATGATCTAGAAGTAGACGCAACCGTAAATAACAACAACAAAAATTAAATAATTCTTCCGTACCACCCAAAGGTACACTTTCACTATCCATTATCAAAAAACACTTCCCTTCAAAGCTCACCTAACTTATTGCAGTTTTAGCGTCAACACATTGATCATGCATATGTTTCACATTCGCTCACGCAACCCTCAAAAACATCATTGTCATCTTTGATTCACTACAAGAAAGCAATAACTATTTTATATCTACACTTAATACATTCACGCCTAGATGCAATATCCGTCACTTTTTATACGCAATGTCTTCACAGAATCATTGTGCATTTCTTTCAACAAATCTACAGTAATTTGTTGCAAAAGTATATAACTTCCTCCATACTACGTTTTGGGAAGTAAAACACGTTACTGACAAATATACATTTACTTTGGTTCAATATGAAATACAGGCGTGGTCACTCAAAAAAGAATATATCTCGCCAGAAAAAGGTCGAAAGAAGGTTTTCAGAAATATCGCGAGAGGAGAGCATTTAAAGTCCATTATAGTAGAAAGCATACGTCTGCATGATGAAGCGGAATAAGCGGGAGGGCGACCAATTGAAGTAGGCAGGAAACGAAATGAGACAGACTTACCGAGCTACACCTTGTGCCACAGAAAAATAACTTGAGAAGAGAAGTGGACCTCAGTGGCAAGTGAAAGTGAACTATTAACACACTTTACGTTTATACTCGAAGAAGTAATAAGAGGTAAGAGCTTTTTTTAAATTTTCAAGATTAAGTCATGACATTGATAGAAAGATAAGTAAGGTTAATTCAGTGATAAGTGAAAGTGGACGTTTTTACAAACTAAATGTGTATTACAGTGATAAGAATGTTTTAATTTTATTTTTAAAAGGAAATGTTAAGTTAGAAGGCGTTAAATGCAACAGCATAACTGTTAATATTAACTTAACTACACCACTCAAAAAGAGGAGGACATTGCTTTACATAGAGAGATGATTACGGGCCAGTTCTTTTCCTCTATATATTGTAATGAGTCGAAATAAAATGATTAATTTCGAACGTGTTTGACGTCAAGACATGCACTTGCACGACCTACTTGAGATAAGGACGCAGATTTGACAGTAGTTTCTACGCCCTGGTGACGGTCGATCTAATAAGAGGAAGAAAATCAACAATCAGATGGGAAACGGATGTTCTGAAACGAGAACGTATATGATAAATGGAGTTTCCATCCAGAATAAGTACGACTTCAGGAATTTTGATTTGAGGAGGGTAATACGATACTGACTACACATTCCATTAAGAACAATATTAAGGGAAAATGGATGAACTGGAATATTTGAAAGTGTTGATGGTGAAGTGTACAGAGAGTTGGCCATAAAAAAAGAACTTTTAATTTTTTTTGAAAGAAAAAAAGGTAAGCCTACGCACTATTCAAAGAATTTGTTCTATTAATTAAATATTATATTATTATTTTAGTTTGGTAACAATATTATTTAATTTTTGTTGTTTTTGACGATGTTATTATCACAGATAATTCTCTTTAATTTTAAAATTGAAAGGTTTTTGGATTTCGTATTTCAGTAATTTGCCACATTCAAATCTACGGTGTATGCCGTAGAATCATTAGCTCTAAATAAATAATTAAATGGAAATTTTTATTTTGCCCCATTAAGTTACTTCATTACTGGAAGAGTAGAAACAATCCTAACATAATACATGAAGGAGAGATATGGGGTTTTAACAATTCATAACAGAACATCGACACAAAACCTTGTAAGTGTTGGCTAGGGGATTACTTTCCAGTCCTGAATTCAACATACGAGTACAAGACGAAACTAGTGGTGCGAAAACAACACGTACTTTCTAGTATTAGTATCTCGTACATAGAATTATAATACCGCAATTTCTGTCCCGTAAACACATCTCAGCAATCATTAGTAAAACTCATTACTAGCGCAATAAGCGCGAAAACTTAATTCATTTAATGCTAATACTGCCCATCAACACAATTTCGACATACGAAACTCGCAATCCATACACCTAGAAACACCGCCCAAGAATGAAAAGTTACGGTGAGAATTTCAAAGTGCAACGTAACGGCGTTTTCATTTTCGTATTACGACTAGAAAACTCCTGAAAGATTCTAGCAAAAGGGCGGGAAACTCGAATTTGAAATTTCAAAAATTAGCAGAAAATAGACATATTTTCAAAAAAGGATACAACATCATACCTAAAGATTTAATTTTGAAGAACATATTTCATTAAATAAATACTCTGTCATCAACATTGCAGTTTACGATGTAATTACTTTGCAAATTTCGAAAATACGGCCGGTTTAATGAAAGTATGAGATGTGCAATTTTTATAACCGTAGTTTGCTCTATTCCGAAAAACAGTTACGACTAGTGATCATACAGAACGGCACAGACTTTCTCTACAAGTTAAGTTTTCTAATTTCTTTGGTCAGAGCTAAGGTTTTCGGTCGCGCCCCATGCCAGCTGCCTTCTATTCCCACCCAAAGTATATTTCTTAGTCAGTTTCGCAATTTTTCTAACTCCTTATGGTAAAACCGAAATATTACTTTAAGAATATTAAGAGTAAACTCTCGTCCTACCTGCGACTTTTTGTTGAAAAATTTGGGGTGGCTTTCAAGAGAATGTTGTTTATGCATAACTGTAAATGGGAAATTTGAAGCTCTTGTTCACAGAAAAACGGCGTTTAAGCACTACTGTAAATTTCCAGATCTTTTTCATATATATCTTTTGAGAGTCCGAAAAACTTCATTGAAAGTCATATGAGTTCACTTGAATTCACAAATACAACACTGTTTATAAATTGCAAGAAATGTGCATTCTAACAGCGCGAGAAATCTTTCATAAAAATTACATTTGTGTAATTTTTGAAAAAACAAAAGAATAGAGCAATATGACGTTTATGTCATCTCATAGAGTGCATTTAGCACTATTCCTATCAAAAGTTTAAAGAAAAAACTGAAGTCATTTTTGAGAAAACTTTGTTTTAGTAAGTTTTTAAAATTGCATATATTTCACGGAATATTGCACGAAAACTACTTTTAAGTTTCAAAAAAAGTAGAAGACTTTAATGAAAGTACTCACTATGGACAAAAAATTATATTTGAAGGAAAAACCACTATCTTCTATTTCGTAGTTGTAGGAAGACGAGAAAAAAAATAAACTTTTGCAATTTTCGAATATTCAGTGATCGGTTTCGAAAACAAAGGTGAAAATTCTACCTATGCCACCTTTATAAATGTAGGAATTAAAAAAATTGGAACAGATTTTGAGAAAATTTTAGAAGTGTCCGAGGACTTCATGTAAAGTACCCACACATTTTAAAGAATGTTCTTCAAAATCTCAAGGCTTCGACTGCAGCCAGACTGACAGGGGTTTCTTCAATTTGAAAAAAAATCCAACGCATGGTTTAGACGCTAGTAATGTTTACAGACGGCCGGACGGATAGGCAGACAGACAGACGGGAGGTTTTGAAAAAAACAAAAAAAAACAACACTTTTTCAGTATCAGGGGATCTCAAAACTGTATTTGCGTGGAAATCTCGAAATCTACTTTCCGTAGCATAACATAACTTCCCCTATAGAACGTATATTACTCCGTACATATGCAGGCATTTGGGAAAGTAAAAATGGCGCTTCCGCTTTTCTAAAAATGCAGAATTTTGTACTCATTTTCACAGAAAATGTTTCTGTTTAAGAAACTTTGTAAGACATCAGTTGAAGCACTTGTTTCAACAAATTCAATAATATATATAAATCGCCGATAATCTGAATATTGCCGACGGGCGATAGACGTAAATCAAGTGGTGCTACAGAAAGGCAAATACTTTCCCGAATCAGTTTTCTATTTCCTTTGCTCGGGTAGCTATTCGATCTTGCCACATACTCTTGCCTACTACCATATATCGCCGCCAGGAGTACAGTTTATGAACTTTTCTCAATTTTTCGGTTTCTTAAAAGAAGAATGTAAATATTATTTTAATAATATTAAAGTACAATAAAACATCGTCCTAAACGGCAATTTTATTTGAAAAATTAGGAGCCGTTTGTAAGAAAATGGGACTTAAGCACTACAGTTAAGTCGAAATTTGAAGTTTTTTTTCACGCAAAAAATTGAGTTTTCGAAAAACATAATTTGAAGCGTATTAACTCACAAATACAACAGCGTTTATGAATTAATGGAAATGTGCATATTACCGGCATAAAAGATATTTTAAAAATATTACGTTTGTGTAACTTTTGAAAAAACAAAAAAGAATACTTCGAAATGAGCTTTACCGCTTATAAAACAGTAAAATTAGCACGAACCTTTCGAAAAGTCTGAAGAGAAAATTTGAAGCCGTTTTGAGGAAATGGTGTTTGGTTGTTTCTGAAAATGCGGAGTTTGAGCTAGTTTTCACAGAAAAAGTTGACCTTTCGAGAAGCTTTATATTATATAAGAATTTAATTATAACATTATTTAAAGCACATGTACTCATAAATATAATAATGTGAACAAATTGCAGTGAGTGTAAATATTAACGACGCGAGACAAGTCAAAAAAATACAACTTTGTAATTTTTGAATGCATTTATGTCATTTTATAGAGTGCATTGAGCACAATCCCTTTCATCCCCACTATTTCACTCAACACTGCGCAAAAATTATTAAAATTTTTAAAACAATTTACATGAACCTAATGAAAGAACAAATAAGGATAACGAATTTAATTTCAAGGATAAATTTCTATTTCTGGCTTGAAAATAAAAATATCTGGAAACAATTTTGTAGCTCAAGCAAGAGGCCGAAAAAAATTCAAACGTTAGAAATTTTCGAAAATTTAGACTTAACAGTGAAAATCGGTCTTACGCCAATTTTATTTCACCTAATTCTAACAAGAAATCTACAGAAAAAATTGGACCCGTTTTAGAGAAATTGTTGTTGTTGTTGTTGTTGTTATTATTATTATTATTATTTTTCAATATTGCACATATTTCACTCAATATTGCGCGAAAAAGCATTACTCTGTACTTTTACAAGAAAGTAGATTTGGGTGTGAAATAGAAGATGTAAAGAATTCTCAGGAATGTGAGGCAGAAATAACAGAAAAATATGTGAAAATCGCGTTGCAAAAGGTCACAACCAACAAAGCTCAAAGACCAGGAAATCTGAAAATGAAACTTCTCAAGTATGACATGATTATTGTATATTTAAAAAGACTGTTCAACAATATAGTATCAGGAGAAGACACAGAGAGGAACATGACATATACACTGAAGAGAAAAAAAAGAAGAAAAAAACTGGAACACCTGCCTAGTAACATGTAGGGCACCCGCGAGCACGCAGAAGTGCCGTAACACGATGTGGCATGGACTCGACCAATGTCTGAAGTGCTGGAGGCAATTGACATCATGAATCCTGCAGAGCTGTCCATGAACTTGTAAGAGTACGAGGAGGTGGAGATCTTTTCTGAATAGCACGTTGCAAGGCATCCTAGAACTGCTCAATAATGTTCATGTCTAGAGATTTTGGTGGCCAGTGGAAGGGTTTAAATTCAGAAGAGTGTTCTTGGAGCCACTCTGTAGCAATTCTGGTCGTGAGGGCTGTCGCATTGACCTGCTGGAATTGCCCAAGTCCGTCGAGATGCACAATGGATATGAATGGGAGCAAGTGATTAGGATGCTTACGTATGTGTCACCTGACAGAGTTGTATCAGGGTTCCAAATAACTCCAATTGCCCCATACCATCACAGAGCCTCTACCAGCTTGAATAGTCTCCTATTGACATGCAGGGTCCATGGATTAACGAAGTTGTCGCCATACTCGGACACGTCCATTCGATCGAAACAATGTGAAACGATACTCGTCAGGCCAAGCAGCGTGTTTGCAGCATCAACAGTCCAATGTCGGTGTTGATGGGCACAGGCGAGGCGTAAAGATTTGTGTCGTGCATTTATCAATAGTACACGAGTGGACCTTCTGCTCCGAAAGTCCATATCGATGTTTCGTTGAATGGTTCGCATGCGACTTGTTAAAGGCCCAGCATTGAAATCTGCAGCAATTTGCGGAAGAGTTGCGCTTTTGTCACGTAAAATGATTCTCCTCAGTCGTCGTCGGTCCCGTTCTTGCACGATCTTTTTGCGACCGCAGCGATGCCGGAGGTTTGATGTTTTACCCTCACTTAAATCGTGATAACCTGCAATTGTGGCAGCAGTAGCCGATCTAACAACTGTTCCACACTCTGGTTGTCTTATATAATCGTTGCCGACCGGAACGCCGTATTCTGGTTGGTTCCAAATCTTTGTATTTCAAATCGCATGACTGTACCAGTTTTTTGGCTCTTCAGTGTATATCGCCTATTTATAAGAAGGGCCATAAAATGATGGGCACAAATTATAAAGGCATCACTGATACGTCTCTAGCAAGATTGTTCTCTAATCTTTTGAGTAAAAAAGTAGAAAAAGAAATAGAGTTTAGTGAGGAGCAAAATGATTTTAGATTGGAACGACCCTGCCAGGATAACATGTACAGTTTAAGACAAATTATTGAGAAATGCAAACGCATGAGAGTAGATCTTTATCTGACTTTTATAAATCTTGAATAAGCCTATGATAGTGTGGAATAAAGTAAGCTAAGGGAGGCAATGAGAAGAGTTCACCATTTATATTTACTAAATATAAAACAAATGTGGGACAACATTTCAGGAATCTATATAAGAACACAAAGCGAAAATTAAAATTTTAAAGATGGTAACTCAAAATATATTAGTAAATAAAAGTCTTAAGCAAGGATGTGGCCTAACACCAATTTTGTTCAATATTTACCTTCAGCAAGCTTTGAATACATGGTAGAAAAAGGTTTCGGATATGGAAATTGAAACTGAAGACGACAACCTCTACTCTCTCCTGTACGCGGATGATCAAATATTAATTACTCAAGATGAAGAGAACAATGAATATATGCTAAGAAAACTGAAAGAAGAATACAACAGACGGAGTTTTGATATACACATTAATAAAACCGATTGCATGTTCATTGAACGAACTTTAATGAATATAACTGTAGATGGTGATACAATTAAATCCTGTAACAACTTTAAATACCTTGGATCAATAATAAGTAATACTGGCACATGTGATAAGAATATTAACTCCAGAAGAATAATGGGGAAGAAAGCAACAAAAGCTCTACGTAGTATGACATGGAATAGTAATATTGGACAAGAGGTAAAGAAGAATATTCCATAGCGTGTAGAAAATATAGCTCTTTATGGAAGAGAAATGTGGTCTCAAATAAACAAAATTCGAGACAAAAAAAGAACAGTGGAAATATATTATACGAACAGATGCCTTCATGATAAAGCCAGAAATGAGGATGTAAGAAAACAGATGAATGTATTTTCTTCAATTACCAAAATATTAGAAAACAAAGCACTTCAATGGTATGGACACGTCAAGAGGATGTCTGGAGGAAGATGACCAAAGAAAATATTGGAATGGCAACCATCAAGAAGGAAGAGAGGAAGGCCAACTCTGGAATGGGAAAAATATATCAAAGGAGTCATGGAGGACAGAAGTTTAAGACCTGGTGATTGGGGAAACAAAGATCTGTGGAGGTGGGAAACGACGAACTCCTGAAGGAGAAATGCTGAAGAACATCTGTTCTACAAAACCAGCTCATTAAAAAAGGTCGCGTACATTTTTGTGAAAACTAGTAATTTTCCCAAATTTTCTGCTTGAAATTAATGAAATATATACAGGTGTTTCATCAACCTCGGGCTACGAGAAAATTCTTGAAGAACAGGAATAGATCAAAAGGACTTGAAAAATAGTAAATTTAATTCTGCGTACCAGAGCCCAGCTATACGTTTATCTGCCGAAAATTCGCCGTTTACACGAGTATATACCTTCCTCTTCTTACGAAATAAGTGCGAGAAAGTAAAACACAAAACAAAAATATTTACACACAAAAAAACCCGCATATTTTGCTTAAAATATTTTTACACTGATAGAACAAGGGATGCTTAATTGAATGGTACAGGTCTGGTTTCCACTGGGGTCTGCGAATTTTTGAAATTACAAATTTATAATTAATGCGAGGAAGAATGTGCTGTTGGATCACTACAAGTTTCGTTACCAGGATACCGCAATATAAGTTTTTCTGTCGAAAATTCGCATTTTTTTATTACAGGACTCTCTCTCCTTACTAAGTAAGGGCGAGAAAGTAGATGTTATGACAACAATCAAAGGAATAAAATGTAAAGATAAATTGCATTTAGTAAGAAAGCAGAAAAGCTAAAAGTGAAACGGGTTGAACACTTAATGAGAGTCAAAGACGAGAAATGGGTTTATTGTCAAAGGACCATAACGGGCATTGTCAGATGACACTAAACAATTAGTCGGCACTTAAATTTAAGTTAAAAGAAAAAACTTTTCTGTTGAGTAACTGTTTTTATACAATTACAGACTACACTGAATATCAAAAAGAAAAATAATATTTATTCTAACAAAACATTAATATATAATGCCTTAATTTACATTTGTATTCTATATTCTAAAAATAGAATTACTACATCTGTAACTTCAGTTTCCCGGTCGATGATTTTCCCTGATCCATTGCGCGAATGCTGAAATGACCCCTTGTTTTGCTCTGGACACAAAAGTAAAGTAGTGCCAAAAAACCGCATCACATTTCACAGTTGTAATCTGCAACATATTACTGAAAATACACCACATGATTTCCACAAATTAAGAAAGTTATGAAGGTAATGGAATCAAAAACATCATATAATCCACATAAAGTATGTGATTACAAATTTCTACTAATAAATGTTTAAACTTTTTGAGAGCAAATTGGATTAGGAAAATAAAGAATACCCATATAATGTGATTTTGCGATTTTTTTAGCACTACTGTAGCTTTACTATGCGCACGTTTTGTTGATGCTCTCCTTTGCTTGTAGTATTGGTAGGAGTAAAGCTGGGAGTAGAGCGACTATTTTGCTGGGACAAAGGAATCAAACCTGGAGTTCATTTGCCGATGCAAATAAATTTTCTACAACTAGGGAACGAAAATGTCTGGTTTCTACAAATGTTGTTAAAATCACGCTTTTTAAAATCTTCTTCTTCATCTTCTTCTTCTTCTTCTTCTTCCTTCCTTCTTCTTCTTCATCTTCTTCATCTTCATTTGTTTCACTTCATCTTCGATCTTTTTCTTCTTCTTCTTATTTATTTATTTATTTATTGTGATTTTATTTTATTTTATTTAATTTATTTATTTATTTATTTATTTATTTATTGTTATTTATTTATTTATTATTGTATTTATTTTTTATTTATTTATTTATTTATTTGATTTATTTAGTTTTTTATTTATTTATTTATTTATTTATTTATTTATTTTTTATTTATTTATCTTATTTATTTATTTATTTATTTTATTTATTTATTTTTTATCTATTTATTTATTTATCTATCTATTTTTTATTCATCTTTCAACTATTTATAGTTGAAATGTTGGGAATGGGTTCTGGAACTCGAGAAAACGTGCGCAGTTGATTTTCTCTCTCCCATTACAAACACTTTTTACTGTTTTATGAATAAATAAATAAATAAATAAATCGTACTTCACTTAGGAAACGAGGTAAAGTAGAAATAGAGAAGAATAAAGAATTGGAACCCAGTGAGTAGCGTAATTGAACAAATTATAAAATGCAGTGTGTAGAAGTGTTGAGGTTTTTAAAAAATAATGCATTTGAGTGTAAGACATGATAATTCAGTGATAAGTGAAAGTGGGTGGTTTATAGAGTAAAGTATGTGAAGTGAAAAATATATTTTAAGAATTTCTGAATCCAAAATGTCAAGACAGATGACATTGACGTCAATAACGCTTAATTACTTTATCATCTACAGAAAAGTAGGAGGACCTGCCTCTATGGGATCTTGTTTATGGGTTTTTGTTTCTCTCTAAATTCAAGACCAAAGTTGAATTCTCTTTGTGCATAATATGACGTTCCCAATAAGTTAATATCTTGCATTTCACCTTCTTTATATTTTATTGATTTATGATTTCCTGTTTCTGAGCGTGTAAACTGCTATGATCATTGGTCCCGTAAGTTTAGTGCTTATTTTATTATGGGTGGTGGTGGTGGTGGTGGTAATGGTGAAAAGCCCCCCATCGCTGGATGGCGAGATCCGGTAAAGACCTACACGCGGGCATTCCCCAACGAGGTATCTCCCATCAGCTGCGCACCGAACCAGCAGAGCTCAATGCTCTCAACATGTGTGGTAATGTGATATACATCAGTGATGTGCGTATACGTGTGAAGAACCATAGTCTACGTCTACGCGTAAACAACGCGTAGATAAAGTACACTGCGAAGACAAAGGTAATCTATGTTTTTTGTGGAGCATGAATAAAACATACACAACTGCACCAAATAAAATAAAATTCATCTCTCTTTCCGCAATAAATAAATAAATACGCCAACTAAAAATAAGAAAATCTGCAGGGCACGACAATATAAGAAATAAAATATTGAAAGAATTGAATCATAATGCAATCGCAGCAATAACTGCAATTTTAAATTCGTGCTATTTTTAAATTCGTTGCGTCTGAATTGACGCAACGCGGCTCTAGGCCCCGGGGCGTTGAGCGCTTTGCGCTTGGGAGTTATCCTCCGTTAACAATCGCGCTTTTGACTTGGACATTTCCCGAAACGCTGGAAAACTGACACAATCATACCGATTTGTAAACCAGGCAAATGTACAAAAGATCCGGTAAAATACGGACCTATTACTTTGTTATCAACTCTCTCAACGGTATTCGAAAGATTAATATAATTAAGACTAGTTGAATTCCTGCACACCACAAATGCAATTCCTTCAGTTCATTTCGGCTTCCTATCCAACTACGCCACAACTCGTCAGCTAATGTGACTAACTGAATTCATTGCAGTAAGGTTTCAAACTAAAAAACATACGCTAGCGTATTTTAATTTATTTATTTATTTTTTTGATATCGCACAAGCATTCTACAGGGGGAGACACTTGGGATTATTATTTAAAATTCAACAGCTACGTATACCAGAATACTTGCAACAATGCCTCCAAAATTTCATTTGCGATAGGTCCTTCCAAGTTAAAATGCACTCTGAACTATCACCATTACATTCAATAAAAGCACGGGTACCTCAAGGATCCTGTTTATCCCCCTTATTGTTCACCATTTCCCTCCTCCGGTAGACTCAGAGATCGCTTTTTATGCAGACGACAAGGCCCTCTTCGTAGCTAACGAAGACATTAACATAGCTTATAATTACCAACAAGCTGATGTAGAAAAATCCACAAATTGGAGAATAAATATCAATCCATTAAAAAGTCTCAATGTAAACTTCTTACTCTTCGCAGCCCGCCTACACCTTCAGAATTAAAAACTGAAAATACTAATGTCCCATTGCTCACTTAAAAGATGAAAACTCCATTTACTTAATCAATCAAATAGAGCTTGCGCTAAAATGAGTAAAATTATCCCTATAATCAACTATAAAACCCAACTTCGTATCAAAACTAGTCTATTATTATTTAAATCAATAATTCGTACTACGTTAACATATGCCTGCTCTGTATGGCACATATACGCACCGAGTCACATTAAAATATTACAAACGGTTCAAAACAAATTGTTACAAAAAACATGAAAGTGCCGAAAAGCACAGAAAATTGCAAATTCGATCCCCCGCGTTCCTTTTCCTGAAGATAAGCTTTCGCAACGTTGTTGATCTGTTATACACTGGATACAATTTGCATTATTATAAAACGAATTATAGGATAAATTATGATCTGTTGGAACCCTACTAATTTTCTATAAATTGTTTGCTCAAATATAGCCAAGTTAGCTTAATAATACCGTGTAGATCTAATTTTGATTCACATCTCTGCAGTTTCAACAATTGCAAAAGTTCCACTTTGTTTTGATATGTAGAGATTACTGATGTGTGTTTCCAATCAACGTAGTTTTATAGTGAATTAGCTTAAGTATTGCTCGGGCATATTTTTATCCCATTCATCTAATGGATAGCTGGCCTATATGGCGTTGTCCGGGTTTTGCGTAAAGATGCATATTTAACAAAGGACTGTTGTACTTTTGAATCGCGACTACGCAGCGTTTGATTATTGGTCGCCCAAAAATATTCGTACCAAATTTAGGAGCAATCATTTCAGTGGTTGTTTTTTGTAAAACATACCATAGTAAACCACTTTATGTAAGAGATAACTATGAGCTAAACCTGGGCCTCAATCCAAAACTCAACACGGAAGTATGAGGATTGAAAATATTTCCAGAGCCGTGAATTAGGTCCATGCCTAAGTGAAGAGAATCGTCGCTAGAATATATGCAATCTATTTCAAATGTGTTAAATGTTCGCACGGATTCGACTAGTGTTATAATTAGAGCTCTGCGTCCGGACGAAAACCACCGACTCGAGTATCGCGTGACTCCGCGCAGACTCTCGGGAGGAGTGGTCTCGCTTCGTCCGAAGGAGGCCCCACTTAACACCCCCATTTCGACCGGCCGCCTTCCGCTTCTCGGTTAGGTGCGGAACAGTCGAGCATCGCGTCGCGTCGCGTCGCTTCGCCGACGTTCCAGACGGTCGGGGGCCGCATTGATATTAAAAGCCGCGGCCCGTAGTAATCGCAAAACTAATTCTATTATATGCAATTATATATTTTATAATCGAGGGGAGATATTTTCAATTAATGGATTTGAAAATTAAAAATTAATTGATTAATGAGAAAAAAGTTTAGTGTGGGGTAACAAAATACAATACTATTTTTTTAAAGAATTAATGGCAAATAAAAGAGATGAACAGTAATGGAAAATAATTGTATTAGCTATAACAATAAAATAAAATAACAATAAAAAATAAAATAATTTTTGTCTATTTCTTTTACACTGGTCATTACTATACACTAATGCAATAAAAGGTACACATACTTCTAATAATATAAATAGCACTGTAGTATATTTTCAAGTGAGCAAAGAACACAATACGGCAAAGCGTTTACTTACTAGAATGAGAAATAAAAGTATAAAAACATGAGTAAAATCCAAAAACAGCACGTTTCATAACAATGGAAATATCATTTGAGTTTCTTACAAATTCTAATATGAGTCTTATTTATTAATTAACTACAATTAATATTGGGTCTTCATTTGAAGATTATATATGAATACAAAATAAGGCAAAAATTGAGGTGGGTGGTATCTATGTACCAAAGTAACATTCTGTTGCGTGAAAACTGTTACTTTCTAAACATGAGAAGAAAGGCCATGGACGGTCGAGCGCATTATCTTCAGAAAAAAGGAGGGGGGCGAGCGAGCGCTGACTGGAAAAATCGCGAGGATTGCAGACTTCTAGCAATTTTATATAGCCCTTACAAATAATATGAAGAAGTATGTGCTATTGTAGCACCACATTACATTGCACCCCTAGACGGTTGGAACGGTCGTTGTTTCTAAGCAAACTGCATTATTTTTCCCTTAACTTTGAACTGTAAGTATCGTCCATTGGGTCCAGGAGTCAAACGCGGTGTTATCCAAAAGTCACGACCCCTTCGTGTTCGACCTTTTTCATGGCGGCCTGGAGAAGAAGGAATCTTATAAATACTAATAGTTAATATGGTGGCTGACTCCAAGCTTTTCTTGCATACTATTCTGAGCTCACTCCCTTTCCCTGGACGATCCTGCTAAACCAAAAGGCTTAAGCGCAAAAGGACGAAAGTATTAGGGCGGTGGGTAGAAAGGGTGCCAACAAATACGATTATTTTAGGCAAAGTAATTTCTGACATCGTCAGCCCGATGTAGGTAGTGTATTAGTAGCGCAGATTCCCCTGTTCGAGCAACATTATCTGTCGGTCGTTATCAGTAATGACCTACAAGGGTGAGCAGACACAGACAAGCCAACCGAATGAAAACGGTTAAGGTCACGTTCTGTATTTGCTCAGTTTATTTTTATCTCTCGGGCGCGATTGTCTCAGCAAACGACTCAAAACATATTCGTGGGGCCGCATTAAGGAAATGGAACCGACTTCACGGAAGCTCATCAGGTGTCAAGTCAAACCACACTTGTTTCCACCTGAAATAGTGACCATTAACAGTCATATTACCAGGGCGGGGCTCAGATGACAACCGATTATTGTTTTCCACAGGTTTCGTACCTTTTACTGAGATGAAAATAATTGATCTGGCTTGTGATATGTTTCTGGATAAAAAATGATGCAATTTATCACACGAATTTGTTGTTATTTTAATTATTGCTGTTACTTTGGCACAGATAAAAAAATCGGAACTAATCACTCGAGAATTGAACATTCAGAATATGTTTGGAAATACAGTCGACTCCGGTTGTAGTGAACTCTGTTATAGTGAACCCTAGGTTACAGTGAACGTCACTAGACCAGTTTCACATACATTACAAATATGCACAAGAACCACACCTCAGTGCCACAAATTCCCACACTAGGCAGCTTGAAAAAAATATCGGCTTAAGGTTGAAATCGAAGAAGTCTTCCCCTTTTTATTTATTTGTATTTATGTTAAAAAAGTTAAAAAAAACTGTATGTGACGTGCTATGGGGAGAGATTAAATTGCAATTACATTTACGCTCAGAAGAAAATAGGGGCTATTTCACCATTTGCTGAAGGATCAGGGAAACAGGACAAAAACCTAATCGAAATCTCGAATCGAATCTAATCTAATCTAAATGGGGGTCATCGACCCAGAAGCTGAAGTACAATACTTGTTGCAGGTTATTTAGAATTATACAATACGAATGGTAAATAATATATTAAATGTCAATGTTAAAATTAATATTACTTTCCTTTTGGATACTCGGTATAGTTTTTAATTGTATAGAAACACTTGTGCAGCAAAAAATATTTTACTTGTGACTTAAACATCTGTATCGAATTTAATCGTTTAATGTCATCCGCGAAGGTGTTGTAAAATATTGTACATGTATTGTAAGTGAATTTTTTGTAGTCAGCTGTTAATATTGTCACCTGATAAATATGATTCCCACTTTAAGTAAGTCATTTTTGACAAATACCACTGGTTCATATATAAAGAGACAAGGTAATGGTAAAATACTTATATTAATGAAAAGAGGCTTACAAGAATCAAGTGGGTGTGATTTGCTTATTATTCTTACAATTATATTTTTGTAATCTAAAAGTCTGGAGCTATAAGATGTATTTCCCCAGAATATTATGCCATACCTCAGAAGGAATGAACATTTGCGAACTAAACACAACGGACAGTATAAAGGCTGACCGCATTTGAAACAATTCTGAAAGCGATGCATAAAGAACTTAATTTAGTGTTTAATTAATTTAAATTGACGGTACAGAGCTGTTTATTTTAAATGAAAACTGCATTGAAACCGTTTTCTTTTCATTTACAATTAATTTGTTATTATGAAATCAATTTGAAATATACGACATTGTACTATTTACGGTATCTTTATTGCAAATTATATTCGTATCATCCGCAAAGTAAACATGTTCTTCCGTTTCTAATCGTTGAGGGAATATCGCTTACGTATAGTAGGGAGAGAATAGGGCCTAAAATTGATCCCCACGATAGATTGATATCTTAAAACTGGGGAGGGAGTTAATCCATGGACACACCAACTATTTTCTCGGCACCATACACTAAATGTATCAGTTCGAATTATCACATTTAAAATATAGTTCCGATCAAATTATTAAAATGATATGCATTTTGATGAACTAAATTCTAAAAAAAATCCCTTATAACAACAGAAAAAATGCGGTCGGTTAAAAAATCTGCCTTTTCCCCTAACTTGCGGGGTAAGTGATGTGCAGTTAAGTGTTAAAGTGTCTGTGAGTGCGTGTGTGTGTGCGTCTGTCAGGAGAGAGGATACGACATGGATGAGAAAGGTAAAATCGTAGGAGGTCCGCTGTTCGTTTGTTCGGTTACTGTTTCGAAATTCGCCTGATAAAACGGGGATAAAAGAAGGGTAAAAACCGTCCGTAACGTGCAGTTTCCTCCATAGCAATGGCGTTACCGGCGCTTGTATCATGTCGAGAGCCCCTTCCCGCCGTTTCAGTTGTAACGTAATGTGAAGCGAACATGAAGGCGTCCATTTTAATTATGCTCATCCAGAACGATCTCGAGGGTTAAGTTTCATTTAATGCATTACCCAAAGCTCGGAAGTGTAATTTAATTGGTTAGCTGAACTATCTGAATTGAGGAATAACATTTGCCAAATTGATATAAACATATTATTAACATTGCCTGTATATAAACATAAGCAGCTTATGGACATACTTGTGACGGTGAATAACTATTTTGGAATGATACATTGGTTTAATAACCAAAGTAAATTATTTTTGTGTCGTATTTTCGTAAATTATGGTCTTGTCTGTGACGATTATTTTCTTAAGTTTCGAAATTAATGTATATATAATTCTGTCACTTTTTTCAATATAATTGTATACAGTTAAAATATTTAAAAAATATTCATTTATGTTTTTCAAAATATCCAAAAGAGCTTCAAATTCATGATACACTCTAAAATAATTTGTCATTTTCCACCAGGTCGCAATCTAATAAATTAATTCCCCCCTTTGCCATTCTCGTCCTTTTTAGTAGAAAGGAAGACTTAGGTGGCTCAGGACTTCACATGATGCCATGGCAGTACCTCTGACCAGGTCTTAGGGTTAGAATCCCGACGGTGGCATGATTTTTCCAACACTAGCTAGATTGCTACGTGGAATTCATCGGCTGTATGGAAGAGAATTCTAGGGCCCGAGCTACGACAGGTAGTTTCACCGATCAACACCACGCGAATACAGGAGCAGATCCCTAACAAACCGCCACGGGCCGCGCGCGATCTTTCCTTCCTCTTTATGTTCTATCTTTACCCCTTACCTACACACACATACACTGCACTACCACACATGTTGGGAGACCAGAGGAGCTTAGAGTTTGTCCGGGTTGAGGTGGTGAACCGCTGGTGGGATTTGCTGGTTGAAAAACAACAACAGCAATCTGACGAGTTGGTCGGCGCCGAATCTTGCAATTGAGCTGAGGAGGATCATTGCCACTTCCCACGGTAGAAACATGCACCACACTTAGAGGAATAATGACTAACTGTTGACGCGCCCAGAAACACGAAAAAAAATCAGTAAATAATAAAAGTTTTGGTTTCGAATCATTTATAAAAATCAATCGATACAAATCCGAACCAAAACAGTGCGCTACTGCGGGATATGGAGTAATTTTCAGAAATGCATCAAGCAATAAATTGAGAAAAATTAGAAATTTGCGGATAGAGATGTAAGAAACATAACAGGCGTACATGCTACTCGTTACACACGTTACCACCGCACACAACTCGGAAACGATGCGTCTTTGGCCCTTAAAACTACGTCTGGACACAAGTTATACGCCGTAATCTAGTATGCAGTAGTATGTCTACAAACAAATGCACACTACTTGTGTCTAATCATTTGTGAACATTACATTTTTGGAGAGTACTCTCACTCCATAATAAGGATTGTTATGAACCTTTGATGTTTGGTTCCAATGAAAAGTCATTTTCACTTGGAAAATGTGGAATGTTCACTCGGGTCGACCTAATATTAAGTACACGAGTAAGTGAATAACATCTTGTTGGTATTATGGTCTCCCAAAAAGTATATTTTCTTCAATACCAGGAGATAATCATTTAGCGCGATTACAATATTTTATGGTTATTATAATTAGCAAAAAATTAAATGATCATACTCTGAACGAAATGGTAAGGCTATGGTAGCATAATATTTTCACGGCATCTCTAGAATTCATTATTACCACATGCTTTTCCTCTCTCTCTCTCTCTCTCTCTCACATTCACTCACTCACACACATGCGAAGTGATGCACACTGGCGCAAGAATGTTATCAGGAACTACTTATGACCGGCAGCTGTCCATTTTCCCTAGCATATATTGATATCGGAGCTGTAGGTTCAGATATTGAAAATACGACAGTTCATTCACACTGCGATGTTATTGCCTGGATGCGATATGGCAAAATGGATCAATTTGGGATATTCGCCTCAATGTGTTCGGTAGTTCGAATTTTCGAAACTACCGCAAGACTCGTTGCACTGCTTCACACTTCTCCAACGCGTACATTGTAAACGATGCGTCCTAGGCCCCTGAAAAGGGCTTTATGCCTCTAAAGTGTCACAAGTTATGTTTATTATTCCGACGTCTACAAAATGAAACATATCTGGACGAACTATTACATTTTGGAGGAGTTCCCCCATTCCCTAGCACAAGTCAGAAATGTTTTAATTTGGAATCCAGTGTAGAGGTATTTTTATTTTAAAATAATGATTTTAAAAAGCAAGATCAGTTCGAGATTTTTTGTAAAAAGTATTTTGGACCGTTCAAGTAGAGTGTTAGGAGTTCCCCTCTTCTGAGTACTCTCGTTCTTAAAAATGTCTCTTTTCATCCACTACGGGAACCTCTGCACTATACGCCGATGTAAGGTTTAGTATTTAATGATAATCATGAGCTCAGAGAGGAAGGGTATGCCATCAGAGATCAATTAAGGTACCTAATCCACATCGAACTATGCAATGTTTATGTATTCCACATTACGATGTACGTACCTACTATATATTCTTTGAGAATAGCTAATTTTGTATTGTTTGCTCTGACAATAATAAACAAAACAATAAAACAAAAGTACAATGAAACAGGCACAATGCAACTAATTGTTTAATAAGAGGTCGATTTGCCGACATCTACTAGCGTACTTGAGAATTAAATAGATTTTTTGAAACCTTTCAAGGCACATTGGAAGTTTTCACTCATTTTTCTGCACATGTAACACATCCACTTCTACATACCATGTGCTCTCCACGTCGCATCTCTTCGCACGAAAATTGTTAGACTACTTATTACGTTACAGTTTCGAAACTATAATTTTTTTCTTTGTGGATGTATATGTTATACTCTATAACGCAGCTTCAAGAAAAACTCAGCACTTTCGCAACAACACAATACACGTGAAAACCCTGGCAACAAAGAACTAAGTCGCGTGCGGTAAAAGTTATTTATCAGTTATGATAACCCACGCCTCGTTACATACCAAATCAGCGTTGTGCATCAGTACTTTGACAAACATGCGGGTACAGTTTGGACAAGACACCCCCTCCATACCCACAGTCGTGAGCACATGGCCACGGAGATTTCCAGCCCTCTACTGAAAGAAGAGGAGGTGCTCAAAGGAGGCGAAGTCAAAGCTTTGGGAGGGGGATACAGAAGCGCCAATGAGACGTCCGAGATACAACAGTCAGGGTCGCATCGCCGTCGGCCGAAGCACACAGCACATGGTGGGAGTTCAATGACCTCGGTAACGAAGCGAAGCCGTCGAAGGGGTGTTTCTCGACCTGTCACATCCACGGACCGTCCGGTCCGCACTTGCCTCACGTTCAGACGCACTTCAGTGATATCAATTGATGCCTTGAGATACTTAAGCCGGTACTGTTATCTTTATATATCACATACCCTTCTGAGGAATATATATAAATATTGGAGGAGGGAGAAAAAATATGTTTTCGTGCAAAACGTGAATATTGCTGGTTTGCATTACTGACAATGCTTTACATTTAGAAGCTTTGGAAATATCATTACTGAGTTAATCCATTGACATTACATCTTTCTCTATCTTCCTCTATTTCTCTTTACAAGAATTCTTTTTCCAAAATATATTTTACTAAAGCTCGTAATGCATTACATGGCGTAAACTGTTTATTTTTATATTCATCAATACTTTATCTTATCTCTTCACTATTCGTTAAATTTCCTGTTTTGAGTTTTCAGTTCAACTGGCTTTGCCGAACTTTCCAACATCCTCATTTCGGCTGACCCCTAGTTTCCGTTTTTCAGACGGCTCCGTTGTCACTTCCAACCTTTAAGTGCTCCGAACAAATGTTATCTCTATTCTTTCCATTCTCTCTAGTCTCTCAACCTCGATGCTCGGAGATAAATATATTTCGAGTACCATTATTTTTTTAGCAACCTTGGAACGAGGGACAGCGAGATGTAGTAGACGGCATTAGCTTAGAATAAGTGCAGTGTTGTCTCTTTTTGGCAGCTTCCACTAGAGGAGGTCCGAGCTCCTGAAATACGTCGCCCGAGCCCTAGGAACTTGAGATCACGCCCTTCACTTTGAATGTCAGCGAGTAGTTACGAGAGAAAGACATTGTCGCATTCCTCTTTAGCAGCTTGCAGCGTGTGTCACCCAGATTGGCCCTGAAATCTAGCGCCATCTGGAGTTCTAAAAATGTTGAGACACGGGAATTTACCCTAAATTACACAAGTAAGAGGACATTAGAGAGGCGCTGGTCTGCTAATGTCAACGCAGCTTTTAAACAATTTTTCTTCCTTTCCTTTTATTTTCTCGGCGAATTTCGGCAGAAAAGCTCTTCTTACAGGGCCCTGGTAACGAAAATTTGGATAAATCCAGTTGTTAAATTTAGAAAAAAACTAACACGTGGTGTAGCTAGAATCCATGTTTTGTGGGTCCATGATCCCGGAAAATCGATTGACGACAAAACGTCTGGACGTCCGACTGTGAACAACGCTAGCGGCTAATTCATTCGGCCAATTTCATTGAAAAAAATTCATTATTACAAAGGATGTGAAGGGGAGGGTTCTAAAAAATGTTTTTCGTGGTCACTCCTTCGGAAAGATTTACTTTACGATTTCACTTTTTATCATCTTATCCAGCTAGAGCCAATCAGCTTCGCTGAAAATCTGGTTAATATTAAAGGTAAGATTTTCTACGCACTGAACACTAAATATGGTCATTTCAATTCCTACCGTGCTCTAAACTTTCGAATTCTGGCATTCCTTCCAATTGGTCTCTTCATCGCATCAATGCCGCGGAAAAGCGCCAATAAGGTACGGCTGAGGGAAAAACCGTGGGAAGGAAGGGGGGAAAACCTAACTCCTCAAAAGATTGTGTACACGCGTGCATTTTCTCTCCTACAAGCATTGCCATTTGGAGTTTCTGATCAGATTCCACACATTCACAAATGCAGTATTTTCTGTTCTAGAAGAGAAATTTGGCGAAGGATCTAACAAGTATCAACAGGTTAACTTTCCTAAATGTAAATACTGCCTTCTGCCGACTTGGGTAGCAAGGCGTTTCCGGAGGAAGCGCTGTATATTACCTCGGCTCATATAGTCGTGAAATCGAAGGCCCCTTCGCGCATGGATGCTTGGATATGTGTATTCACGTACTTGTCCTCATATATGTATGATGCTAAAGGTACAAAACTTTGTATAAACATTTTGATAGCATGAAAAGCATTGCATGACGTTAGCATGATAATCATCATGTGAAGGCATGATAATACTCGTAGATACTTGGGTTTGGATAGATACTTGGAATACTACTCATCTAAGCCCAGAACAAAGTCTTCTCTTTTAACGCGAATAAAAAAGACTTGTGGCTGACATGCTTCACATGAACAAAGTTTCATGGCAACGGCAGCTTTGAAAGTGGCCATTCACCCGCGAGTGCGAATCGCTTCACTTACCATGCAGGCCAACCGAGCAGGAAGAAGACAGCGAGCTTCCATTAATTAACAATATCAACAAATCAATTAACACCATTTTCACTAATTTCCTGCACTCACTAATCCCGACTGCCTTAAGTAAAATTCAAAACTTCATAGTTTCGCTTTTCGCGATGTTAATAATGTCAATCTTTAAATCGTTAAGGGTTCTCAATTGGAACAGCTATGGAGTCTTCAAAAAACGCATCGAACTCATTGATTCCACAAATTCTCTTTTAATAGATATAGCCCGTAACACCGAAACTCATTTGACGTAGATGATGTTTTTAGAATTCAAGGCTACAATTGTATATGTAACGACAGACCTGGACTAACTTCAGGAGGTAGTGTCCTAATTTTCGTTAAAAAAATCAATAAATCATTTTGAAATAGACCTGCCCCTCACCCCCGGCCTAGAAACGGTTGACGGTTGCTATACGCATTCCTTTTCCGGATAACAATAGTATCATGGCCATCGCTGCGTACAAACCTCCAAACAAAAAAATCTCGGTGTCCCGCATCGAATCACTATTTAACGCTACTCCACCAACGATCGTAATGGGTGACCTCAATGCGAAACATTTATCGTGGGGCTGCCGGGTTAGTAACTCCCCGGATTCGATCCTCTCCAACATCACTAACCAAAAGCTACTCTTCTACTGAATCAAACTTATTTCCCTTTCAATAAAAATATCATTCCAGATATATCAGACTTTGCCATCTCAAACTCCCCATTATCATTAACCTCGTATGCTTTCAATGAACTTGGCTATGATCCCAATCCAGTATTACTGACCTCTCAAGTTTTCTGTCCCTCTCCTTCTCCTCCTCCAACACTTTCTGTCTCCTCCTTAAACTGGGCTACTTACCAACCCAAGTAGAAAGTATGTTATCTTCCACAAAGATTCTTCAATACACACATGAAATAGATAACACAGTCTCATCTATCACAAACTCCATAACTACAGCGGCACTGGAGTCCACCCCCACACGCCCCTTGCTTCCCCAAAAACTTTCAAAACCTTCTCTTCCCAAGCACTTACAAAACTTAATCACAGAAAAGAATAGAATCAGAAGACTTTAGAATGAACACAGGCTACCACACCTAAAGCGTAAGCTCAATTGTCTTATTCAAGTCTATAGACAGGCACTACAAAACTACAATTTACAACTATATAAAAACTATGTATCTTCCCTGTCGTCCCATGACAGCTCAGTTTGGTTGGCTTCGAGAAAACAATTCCCCCTCCTCTATTGTCAAACAGTCAAAAAGTGTTATCTCAGAACGACAAAGCAGAACTTCTATCTGGTTATTATGCCACAATCTTCCAACCACATAATGCTGAAGACCCCCACCCCCTACTCCGACGAAGTCAACTCTTTTGTCTCTTCGCCCAACTTCGATGTTCCTAGCCGGACTAAATTTGCGTTCCCAATCGAAGTGTATAATATTATTAAAAATCCATCGAGGAGAAAATCTCCCGGGCACGAAAATATTTCACCTTTTATGTTAAAAATTCTTCCTCGTATTGCAGTTGACTTTATAACTAGTATAATAAGTTCTGTGTTTAGGTTACTTTCCCAAATTATGGAAACATTCAATAGTAGTCGCAATCCCCAAACCTGATAAGAGTCAAACCTTACCTTCCAGCTAACGCCCTATCAACCTTCTTATTCTTGCCAAAACAGAAAAAAAAAAAAAGTCATCCTAAAGAGGCTCCATTCATTTCTCAGAAAGTCCAAGATTATTCCTTATCACCAATTTGGTTTTGTTCGTAAACATTCTTCCTGCCATCAATCGCTTACATTAACAGCATTCATTAATTCCGGGTTTCAAAAAGGGCATCATACCTTACCATCCTTTCTTGATGCGTGCTAAGCATTCGACCGAATTTGGCATAATGGCCTAATCTAAAAGTTTTGATCCAAACATTTTGTCAGATCGTTCATTCACAGTAAATATTCAGTCACATCTTTCTAACTCTCGTCCCTTTTTAGCAGTCTTTCCTCAACTCTCTTTAATATTTTCACCGCGGCCATACCCACATCTCGATTTCCACTCACAAATGCAATAATGTTTACAAATTGCTGGAAATGTATATATTAACAGCTTGAGAGATATTTCAAAGAAAATACATTTGCGTAGTTTTTGAAAAACAAAAGAATACAGCAAAATGGATTTTATGTCTTCTTAAACAGTGCAATAAGCATAATCTGTATAAAAATTTGTGGAAACAATTTGGAGCCGTTTTTGAGAAGATGGCGTTTAAACGTTTCTCAAAATGCGGAATTTCGAGTTCATTTTTCAGATAAGTTTTTGAATTTTCGATTATGAATACTTTACCATTTAAAGCACGTGTACTCACAAATGCAATTATGAATACAAATTGACGGTGTTGTAAATATTAACGATGTGAGAGAGATGTAAAAAAATTACATTTGTATAATTTCTGAAAAAACAAAAGAATAGAGGAAAATGGCGTTTATGTCACCTTATACAAGCAATGTAAAAAATAAGCAATTCAGTGTTTATATTCAATCCGTCATCAATTAGGGGATTTTATGTGAGAGTTTTTGACCCAAAAGTCAAATCGTGACAATGATTTGAATATGTCAAAATGTTAATCACATTTAGTAGTTGTTTTTTATGACTACCCATAAGTTCTCAGCGAAGTAATAGGTCTATAAAACATGCATCCATGTTAGATGTCACAATGATGCTTAAAACGTCCAAAGAAAATGTTCATGCTATCACGAATAATAAAAGATGGTTAATACCAATGCAGACTACAATGTTTTAATTAGCAGAAACGGCACGCAAACAAGCGAAGAAAGACACAGACACTCCGTAATGAACACAGCCTTGTCCATAGAAACAACAAATATCGTGATTGTATTGCTGAAGATGTAGTAGATCTTTTGGTAATATTAAGAGCTCTCTTCAAACATGAAAATGTGTCCTTTTTGGAATCCGAGAGAGACAAAATGTCTTTACTCATATATTCCCGTTTTCTACTATAAGTGAAACAATTACCAATAACTTTGTTTTCTTTCAAACAATAAGTGGTTGCGAAAATATCTCGACATTGGTCAAATACTGAAAGATGAATTTCTGACAGGCCAAGAACGCTAATCTTGCTGACAAATTATTCAAAACATTTCGTAATACTATTCATTACACAAATTTATTCATAATATTATTCAAACTCTCCAACCCAACTAATGAAGATAGTTGCCGGCATTGGAGAAATTTTGGTTTCACTATTCAGCTATCAAGAGTTTATCAACTAGCTAAACAACGGTTAGATGTAGAAAAATTCAGAAGGATGGAAATGTAAAATAAAGAAAAAATGGCTGGCACCTGTGACAAAGTGTTAACACCACCTGCTCCACAATTTTATTGAAGTCTGTTTCCTGCAAAGGCTCCACAAACTGCAATAAAGCAACTGAAAGAAGGCAGCGATAAATGGTCTAACTTGTGCTCAATTTCGAAAAGTATTGCGGCAATATGAGAATCGTGTATTAAAATGACTTGAAAGGTGAGTTACGAGCTGGAACAAGACAAGGTGAAGTCATTGAACCTGATGAACCAATGGAAGAGGACCTGGATATTTTTCAAATAAAACATATTTCCAATCATCAGAAATAATATAATACAGAAAGAGTTATAGCTATGAAAGACCGGCTAATGTCATTTGTATGTAGTACTACGTGTATGAAGATCAGGGCACTTGAAACCTTCGCAAAGATGCAGTCTATCGCCTTCCAAAATATTAATTTTATTTTTTACATGAATTATGTACTTTTCTTTTTCCAATTAAAATGCGAACAGATTCGCAAGGCGTCGAATTTATATGTAAACAACTTTATTAGATGTAAATTACGTATAGGAGTTAGTGACTGAGATATGTTAAGTCGAGAGGCATTTTCATGGTAACACCCGGGCACAATTTGCTCACTCACTGCGATACCTTTGATTCCAGGAGAAAACCCTCAGTACATAAAATGTTGGTAATTTTATCTTCTTTCTTTTCATATCGGTTTAATATTTACGAAAAATTGATAATTTTTACGTTTCATGGAGATAAAATGAGATAATTCTAGTTTTATGTCTGTTTCGTTTATTTCACCAAATTTCACAGAGCTCCCACAGCCTATCCGGTAGTTGGACAAAAAAGCATAGTTTTTAAATGCTGGTAATTTTATCTTTCTTTGCTTCATGTAGGACCATCATTTATGAGAAATGGATGAGGAGTTATTTCGAGGAAAACTAATAAAAAGTCTTGATTTTTACATGTTTTGCTTAAAAACGTTTTTTTTTCGTCCAGAATTCTTGTTAGGTAACCTAATACTCATGTTTAGCGACTCAAAAAACATATAAAAGGAAAATATCAAAACTACACCAAAACGTTCCGTTTTTTGGCTTTTTTTGGGCACCGTTTGACTGGATTATATGAAATATAGCGGAACCCGGTAGTCGTTCTGTCCTCCATCTTCCTCTTTCTCCTTCCTTCTCCCTCCCCCTCTCTCTCCATCCCTGTCTCAGCCAGTCTCTGCCCTCAGCCTCGTTGCTCGGCAACAATGAAACCAAGGTAGAGTGCAGTTAAATGGAAACTGAATTAAAATGAAGAGCAATAATGTTCTGCAGTTTATAATCTATGTTTGTATATAGATAGAAGGTAGATAAACATTAAATACTAGAATGAGAAATTATTTTTGAAATGTCGACATCACACACCACCTGGCGGTCGGGCGGGTAGTATCAAGAGTCACGCACCGGGCGAGGACGGTGGCAAGTAGCAGGGTGCGTTTGAGAGGGTCATGCCAGGTCAGCTTAGGGAGAGGATACACCATAGATAGAATGTATTCCTTTTCCTGTCTGAATATATGAATAACGTAAACAAATATCCAGACAAGTAAAAGGATTCGACTTTAAACTTCCCCAGCGATTTAATCGCACAAGTAATCCTGTATATTTAACTGGAATATAATTGTTAAGTCAAGGAATGTCAGTTAAATACGAGTACCAATAAGTAGAAGTAAACATGTTTGCTTTACTAGGAATACTAATTCTTC
The DNA here is from genome assembly GCA_017312745.1 of Gryllus bimaculatus. Classification (NCBI taxonomy): domain Eukaryota; kingdom Metazoa; phylum Arthropoda; class Insecta; order Orthoptera; family Gryllidae; genus Gryllus; species Gryllus bimaculatus. Next base: position 3,988,821 of record BOPP01000104.1, read on the forward strand.
AAAAATGGGTACAATGAAGATATTTTTGAATGGCGTCGAGTACAATGTGAAGAACAATTTTTATATTTGAGTGAGATGTGAATAAAGCAATGTCATCTATATAAAGACCTGAAGTCACAAGAAGTAAAGGTAGAATATCACAGATAAAAATGTAGAAAGTAAAGGAGAAAGAGTTGAAACTTGGGGTGTTCTTGGTCGATTAGCACGAAGATTTTAAAGAGGAGAATTAATTTTAACACAGAAATAACGTTCAAAACGAAATTTATTAACGATTAATTTAAATAATAAACCAATGTTTTTGCTATTTCGAGCGTTTCGTACATTTTGTACGAGGCGCATCCATAAGTAAATTTCCCTAGGTTGCCGTGAGATCTCACTCCCAGCAATTTTGTGCTCGCCAAGAAGTGCAAAGATAAATGCCGTCAAAATATAGTTTTGACTAATTTAGTTATTGATCTAGGATAAGCAACGCGTGCAAAATTGGCACTTTGAAATATTGAATGTAATGAAATACATTTGTAAGGAACGAGCTGCAATTTTTTTAAAAAATAAGCGGCATGCTGTTAATTGTAACAAATTGGCATAAGCCCCCCAAAAAACTAGTTTATTTCCAGAAAATTGAAAAAAAAATCATTAAATTCTCGCACCTAACGTGGAAAGTGATTACATTAGTATCGGTCACTTTTTTCAAATATGTCAACACTCTTTACTAGTCGAAGTTCGGCGTTGCGACATTTCCGGATAGGCATAATCATTGCGCTTATGCCTATTACGCACAACACTGTTCCACGGAATATTTTTTGGGGATGAAAGTTGTCCGCTTTAAAAATGAAATTATGTGTTGGCACACCGCTATTGCATTTATTTTACCGACATTGCTCTGAATGATTTGGTAATTACCTCTATCATTTAATTGTCTAGAAAATTATTTTTTACTCCAGTGATATTCGCAGAAACAACTTCAGCAGATACTTCAAAAAATTAAAACAATATTACGCAAGAGAATAATATTTGTTGAGGGTATCATAAGTCGTCTAATTCTAACATAATAAACATATGTTTTGCTTGTATAAGTATAAATACGTATTTTTGGGATGACATTCCCACTTCCGATTGTTTGCAGCTCGCTAGCCTACTAGTGTACCGTGAGTCACTGGTTGGAACTACACGGATAGTGAAAATACCGTACTCTAGAACGTACACTACAATGTACAATTAATCTTTGCCAACTCCACAACTCTGGCAAAAATCAACGGAAAACTTTGGGAAGACGGTGGGTAAGAAATTCGCGGAAAAGAAGTTTTAATCATATCTTCGTATTAGGTTGTCTTACGCACTAACAAACACGAAAAGCCGATTCAAAATCTCAAACTATACACTTACTGCGCAGGGCCAGAAAATCTAAAACTGCTTGTGTAATGAAGATTTGTTTACTCTTGACTCATTATCGTGGTTGAAGTACCACGTCAATTACCTGCAACCTCTGATATACTAGGCAACTTCTTTATTTAACGCTTCAAATGCTGCTTTCGTTCATCATAGCTCATCTAAACCTTGCTTCTGAACGTTGTTCCCTATGAATCTGTGGCTTATTCTTACGAAAGTATAACGACGTTAGTCAAATTGATCAATAGAATTTAAGGATGTCTACTCGGCTGAAACTCCCTGCTGCTGTCGGTTGCTCACACTACGCTATATAGTGTATACTATAGTACATATAATTATACTAAATCGTAGACAGTTGTAAATCCATTGAAGCGCACCCTTTGTGCACCAATTAACTTTATTTTTCACTCTTTATTAATTTGTTGGCTTCATTTTTGACGAAATTTTGTTGGCGGGTAGTCTGGAGGACGTTTAAAAAAATGATGTAGGTGTCATGTTGGTTGAAAACCCTAATTTTCGACAATTTAAAAAAATCAAAAATTTTTTCCACGTCTTCAACTACAATTGTGAAAATACAATTTTTGTCTTAATGAAATGTGTTCATCGAAAACAGATTTTCAAATACGGTCATGTTGAATTTTTCGAAACTATGAGTATTTGGGCGTAATAGTTAGTCGCCCGCTCTGAAAATATTACGCTTCTTGATCATAATTTTAGGCGTTTTGAGCAAATTAGCTGGTACGTACGTTAAAATGTGTATAGTATTTCAAATTTCTTTGTTCGTTTCTTACATTGGAACTATTGTTATACGTTTACAAATTGATCTTTTAGAAATTATATAAAACCTATTTGTAATAAATAAAATAAAGATTGCTAGCCTTCAGTTGCCGGCTCCCAATTTACGCAGTTGGATGCTACGTAAGTTATAATTTGTTTATTATTTCATTTTAAATTGCGCCCTTCAATTGTACTAAATGTGAAAACGAATAGATGAGTAGTCATTGTCGGTTGTTGTTACCTATTGGTGTAACGCTGCACAGATAACACGATGACGGCTGCTTTTGTATATTCGGTAGAATATTACAATACCACAGTGTTTAATAATTACTATTATATATTTTTCGGAGAAATTGTGGTATAAAGAGTGGAACATAGCCATTACAAATGGCTAGAAAGTACTTGCTGTTTTAGAACATGTAGCTTGATATTGAATATTTTATCTTTTTCTCCAATGCAAAAAGGGGTTTCTTCTATAATAAGAAACTGCTTTGCGTAGTCCAATTCTGTAGAGACCACGACTCGCGGTTGTCAAACGCAACATAATACTTGAACTGGCTTCGAAAACTACAGTAACTTAACTTCCAACTTCCTTTTTTCTTCAAAATAATGCTCGAGAAGACATTAGGGACCGCTCAGGTAGATAGGTAACAGTTAATGACGATCTGCTGGCGCCTGGGCGACTGCGAGGTTTCACATCGCAGGAACATGGAAAATGAGCATTAATCTGATTAGGCCATATTTCAGCTCAGGTTAATACTCGTAGATTGCTCTGAACGAAGATGCCTGTGTGAATTACGATTGTAGAAACATTTGTAGTGTATTACTACGCGTGGTAGTTATTTAGCACTCGTGACATCACAGTGGTTGAACGCGGCATCTAGCAAAAAGCATAAGGTTCTGTTCGGATCAAGGACTGTATTTTTATCAAAAGTATTACATACAGTTTTAACGTTGTTTTACTTCAGTCTTACTTCGTAAAGGGAGAACGTAATGTAATCGTGCTCTGCAAAACGGCGAATTTTCGGCAGAAAAATTCTTATTGCTGGGCCATGGTAACGAAAATGTCGCTAAATCCCGTATACAGTAAATTACTTCCTCTAACATGTTTTGTAGAATCCGTGTCTGGTAGGTCCCTGAAATTAACAAAAAAAAAAAAAAAAAAAAAAAAAAAAAAAAAAATTCGGACTGAAGTGGAAAGTCTGTCTATTCTGCCTGTGGTAACGCTGGCGCCAAAACCGTTTCAGCGATTTTCTCAAAAAATTTTAATATTTCCCCGGATAGATTTAAATGAACTCTATCCGTCTTAGTTTCAACGGTATTTTTGATTGGGGGGGGGGTACGTTATATGAAGCCTCAACATTTTCAAACATTTTCTCAAAAATGGTGCCGTTTTAGAGAAACATTTGTTTAAAAAGATTTAAAAATTGCCTCTATTTCGCGCGAAATTACGCGAAAACTACTCTCATTTTCGACAAAACGTACGTTTACGTTTATTTCAAAATTTGTCTTTAAGGATCAGATTTCATTAAGGAAGAAAATCTGTCTTCATTGTACTTTGCAATTTTCGAAAATACCTGGTATTTCAACAAACGTAAGACCTGTATCATACTCTTAAGCGTATAATAATAATAATAATAATAATAATAATAATAATAATAATAATAATAATCGGTGCCATTTTTGAGATACATGTTCTTTAAGCTTCATGTAAAGTAGCCTGCGGTGGTCGTCTTTCTCTTCGAAGTGCGAGAAAGTAAAACTGTATTTTAAGTTTTGATAGGAAATGTTTGCTCTGGTACAGTATAGTATAGGTACAATATTTAATTACGTTATTCGTTAAAATCTGACTAAACAGTTTAGTATCAGAATAAACTATAAACATTATTGCTCTTACAAACTCACACGATTAAATTACAATTTGAATTACACAATATTTGCTTATATATTATAACGCTTCGTTTTGAAGTTACATAGATTTAAAAAAAGTTGCCAGTGTTGCGGGTTGCATTTGAATGCATTTTAAATGCTTTTTTTTGGGGGGGGGGACAAATCTTGCTCTTTTTAAAGTTGAAAAGTTTAAAGTTCTTTTAAAGTGTAAGTTGTCAAGACCCCGTGAAATTCTTTCTTTAGACATTTGTAAAGATTGGTTGCGAGTGAAAGTCGAAGATCTCATCTAGTATGCTAAACGAGAACACTCATTTCCTGAAACAAATTTCCCTGACTTTTCCCGTTTTTTCAGTGCATTTAAAGAAATTAAGGTTAAGCTTCATAGAGTAATTCTCACTATTTGTTTACATCGAAAGAAAAAAATCTCGAAATCACAACCGCAGCGTTTAAGGGCCGCGCGCTTTCATGACACTTCGCAAATCGACAGGCATATGCGAATCCACGCATCTACCCTACATATACTAACGCGAAGGTTTTGTGAAAGACGGCGGGTCAGACTATCTTCAGACATCGTGCAAAATCATAAAGATTACGTAATAAACGGAAGAAGAAATCGTTTGTTTGTTTCTCGTCCTTGACTGAGTTTCAAAGCAACAAGCAAGGTTAAATTCATTACGCTAGATCACAACAGTTCAATCAGTTGAAGGCATATTTATTTACCTTACTCGATAAATCAGAATAAGACAAATATTCAAAAAGAGACATCCATTCACACTTCAGAGCGGGCAAAGATCAATATCACAGTCATTTCATTCTTACTGCACAAATGCTGCATATCCATTAATTAAAAAGAAAATGTATTAATAAACAACATAGAGAAACATACCTGTTATTTAACCCCACAGAGTAGTGGACTATAAAAAGTACGTGGAAATGTTCTCGCCAGATCTACAATCAAATTACGCGGTTCCGAGGAACGAAATTTTATTAAGTTGCGCGTCACGAACGGATCATTGTAAGGTTTGTTTTCTTGCACTACCCGTAGACTCGCCGTTATGTTAAATTCACACACCACGCTCACCGGCTTGCTGGTGCGACCCGACGACTCTACTCCCTGTCTCGCTTTCAGCAGCACACTGCGCGTAACTCTCTTCAGTCGTCAGTAGTGATCGGCAGGTGTACGCAGTGAAGCCAACATTACAAATCAAATCGCCGACAGAAAAAAAACACGTGAGCGACATCGTGCCATGTGCAAGTTATTTCCCTTGGTAGTTGCAGCATGGAAGTGAATCGAGATATTTCAAAACGTAATAAACAATTAATTACCTACATTGAATCTGTACATTTAATTTTTGCATTTTATAAGTATATTTGAGCATTAATAACTGAAGTACCTTTTTATTCATCCAGGATAAGTAGTAGGCAAATGTTCTTGGTTGTATGAATACATTGTCTGTGAATCTGATGCTTGTAAATTAGTAAATAAAACACTTAAATTGGAGAAATATATTTTAAAGTAATCTATACAATATGTTCACATTTTTACAGCAATAAATTATAGATGAATACAAATCAACACTTTTGTACTGAACTATCGGTAACCCAATTGAAGTGACAACTGCAATGAAGCTTTGTGCAGTTGTGTGGTATTGTCTTTAAAATACTTTGGTGCAGTAGAATCAAAGTAATGATAACTTTTATTACTGATATTTTCAGTATATCTAGTGAAATATCTTACAACAAAGGATATTTGTGTGTAAAAGAAGCTGAAGTTAGTAAGGCACGCCAATTCCCTACCTACTATGCATATACGTATTACAGATCCACAGTCCTGTAAACTACTGCTTATCAGTCTCAAAAATACAGAAATGCACACCAACCAATGCAAAGAATTTGTGAAAATATTTGAAGACAGCAAATTCCTGAATTGTGAAAATCACACCTCCAAATTCATTTCAGGAAATTGGTTCCTTGAGAGCAAACACTTGATTTGATAATTAAGGACTTTTTAATGAAACTAAACAGACAACTACTTGTCTTGTTAAATGAAAGTTTGCCTTGCAAATGTACCTATAGACAGAAACTGCTAGAGGCATCACTTGTACCAATCATTTGCTCATACTGAAGCACAAACTATTTTTCATAGTAAATGGTATGCTATTATGTTCTAACTTTATACCAGAAAACATGTTAATCCTAAACAGAAGTTACGTGATTATACTACTTAGATGCCTCTGACACATTAATTCTCCTTCACAAGTCAATCTTAAATATTAGACATGGTTTAATATACATGCTAAAGAAGTAGTCTCAGAAATATTAACAAAATGATGAATATATTTTGCTGAGGTACCTTAAAACAGTTTACAAAACAAAGTAAGTACTTGGCATATTTGTATCACACATTTTTGAATAACCTTATATAATTTTAACTCGCTCCATATAAATGAATTTGAATGGAGAGATGGACTTGCCATAAATACTTTTTATAAAAGATGCTACTTTAGATACCAATAGTAGAAATACTTCTATCGACACCTGTGGAAATAGAGAATGCAAGATCTTAACCAGCCAGCCATTCCTACAGTGAAGACCCACAATCTATGAAAAGGCTGCTATTGAAAGACATAGCAATTTTATAGTTGTGTAACCACAATGTTACTTATTCAAATGTGTAATAACGATGTTCCTAATCTATATACAAATGTGTAACATTTCACACTCTGAATATATGTTCCCTTATATGGCAGAGAGTCTTGAAATTTGTAGGAACAATCAGGTTCTCATTGGCATGTGTGTGGTACAATAAAATGAATGTATTAATTTTAGAAAAGAAAAAAGAAGTTTGGAAACTATGAGACTGAACTTGAGAGAGATTCAAAACAATGATGTAAAAAGATATCTCAGATTTAAGACTACACATCCCAATGAAAACATCAATTATTTGCATCGTGAACAGAGAGATCAGAATATCACGATTTTATCAATGTACTGGTCTCCCTGAACACCATTACTGCAAAAACAAAATACATATTGTTAATTTAAGACCTCATCTGTTCTGAGATCTTTTAAGATTTTTGTGCATTCTATGTAGGCACAAGTACATTTCATACAACAGTATTGTACAACTTCATAACTTCAACAGAATTCAATGACACAATTTAAAATTATTTAATGAACACTCAAACATTAAGTCTTGCATATCACACATTGCCAATGGCATTTCAGAGGGTTAGTCAACAATTATTACAAGGCCTACCACTACTACTTCCAAAAGCAAAACAATAAAATATACAGAAACATGGACTACACACAATACTCACAATACAATGATTAAAGCATTGGCTTACAATATTTGAAACTACTGGAAATATTTCTTTCCCATTCATCACCTTTTAAAAAGTAGGAGAATTAATGCTTTACTCTCAAAGTAGTAGTGCACTTACAATATGCTCTTCACAACAAGAAATATGTAAAATCATCAGATTTACAGAGATGAGTAAATGTTAATTTCTGTCGTGGCTAACTAACCCTCACAAGTTTCAAGGAAATGCAATAATAGAGGAAGACAGTACATATGGTAAAAATAAAGGCCATGAAAAGCAAAATTAATTAAGAAAGAACAAGGATAACATGCCAAAAACAATGTAATTCCCACAGTTTCACAATTGGAAATGATACACAACAAAACAAAACATAAAAAACCACAGGCAATGATATAAGATCATCTTTGAAATGACTACAAAACGGTAACTTAAACCTTGCAGTTTATAATTACAACCTACAGTATTTTCAAATTAATGTTCACCAATGACCAAATTCATACAACCCAAGAAATATAGAGAAAATAACATAAATACAATGATGACAATAAGCAACATTTTGAAATTTACAATATGCAGAATGAATATAAAATAACAGTAAGATCCACGCAAATCTAAAGCAAAGTTAAATAACAGAAAAATTCTAAAATATTAATTACATTAATTATTACAATATAATAATTTAACGTGTTTTACATTACTTCACTTCTAAACAGCAATTGACTTTTAATACAAGTATGTTAGAACACTCCCAGTTTTTGACGAGCAGAAAGAAACATTCAAACACCAAGCACCAAAAGATACAGAATTTCATAGCATCCAGATATCTTCACACTATTTTAGTATAGCATCCTATGTGAACAACCGTGCAATACTGGCTACTCTTTTGAATGAGATGGAGTCGTACATTCCCGGATGAATACCATTAAGAAGATGCTGTCATTATAGAAATAACATATTGCCAGTGATAATGAGAAAAAACAAATGTGTGAATATCTGCAAACCTAGAATGAAAACAAATTTCTGCTACAATCATAAAGAAATAAATGGATTTTGGATTTCTGGATTCATGGATACAGATGATTGAAATTCATAATAAAAACATACAATTAAAATACTCCCAGCATCTTTCATGAAAAGTTTTATATAAAGGCACTCCATCGTTGATTGAAGGACCAGTCACAACAGTCACATCTTCCCATATAATTAGCTTACAGAAAAAACAGCAATCAAAATGTAGTAATCAATGCATTTAGAATACTCCAAGTTCACAACACTTATTCACAGATTCCTGTGCATATGTTCTTGACATATCAAGAGAAAATCCAACTTTACATGTTCACCATTCACAATAAAGTGTGAAATATGAATCAGCAGTGATACTTATTACAATAAATGAAATTCTGTGGACAAAATGTCATTCACTGATTTACATATCTCACAGTTTTACTTGTACGTGTCAAGATGGCACCAAGTTCACTAAACTGATAAAACTATACAAAATGGCCGTTCATACAAATAATATTGAAATAATTTCTACAGTATGTCAGCACAAACCTTATTTAGTAGTAACACATTAGTCTGTTACAGAAATTTGAGCAAATCCAATTAATGTCTTATCATCTGGAATTTCATTTGAAGCATATCCTGAATTCTGTAAGAAAGAAGGAGAAAAGTGTTAAACAAATCATCATGAAATTTTATATTGAATATCAATTTATTTTCATTAATTTATATGAAAAACTGAAATGAACTTTCTCAGAAAAATATCATATCAGTTTGATCAAACTATGTTCTAAAGGAAAAATGTATCTCTTGTAGTAGTATCTCTTGTACAAATACTCAGACAGGGAGTTTGTATATATAACTGTCACCTTTTCAAAAATATAACTGTTTTCATACAAAGAGTTTAATTTATGTATTTGGGAGATGAAATGAAAGGAAATAAACACAATTAGCTTCACCTTTTCATGAGGTTACATTTTGCAACCTTTTAGCTCTTTTTTTGAGCTTCAGCACATTTTTCTCTCTTTATATTGTGTATAATTTCTCTCTTTCTCTTTGATGAGAAATGCAGTTTGCATTGTTGATAGTTTTTGTATGTATTTTAGTTACTTGTTTTGTTCAAGTGTTTTGCATTTTGATTTTGCAACAGCAAGGCAGACTACAGATTTTGTTTTCTCAATTATTCTAGATGCTCCCCAGAGACATTTAAATCTTCTTGAAACATAATCAAGTGCTAAATTACATGTATTAAACATAGTATTTCCAATAAATAAAATAACCTTGGAATAAGAGAATATCACATCTTCATTCAAGAAAAGTAAATTTCTCATTTACTGAGAATATTTTTTATGATTGTCTATAATTGTTTTGTAAAATTCTATCACTACAATGAGTAGAAAATTCCAAATTTTTCTGTGAGAATTAGCTTAAAATTTGCATTTTCAGAAACACTTCAAAGACATTTTCACAATTTCACAAACGTAATCAAAATTTAAAAAAGAAATAAAAAATATTGGAATGTATAGAGCTAAATGCATTGTATACATGCCATTAACACCATCTAGATTTATTCTTTTGAAATTTTCCAAATTACACAAATGTAATTTTTTTTAAATATATCTCGTATCCTTAATATTTACAGTAAGGATATTTTTTAAAAATTATTGTATTAGTCAGTAAAAGTGCTTCACATGATTTCCTGTTATGTTTTTTGAAATCTCAAAAATTTTCTGTGAAAATGAGCTCAAAATTGTGCATTTCAAGAAACACTTAAATGGCATTTTCTCAAAAATGGCTCCAAATTTTTCTCGAAATTTGAATTTTGAAGCAGATTTTATTCTTCTATATTCTTTACATTACATTTCAGTTCTATCTTTGGGGGTCTGAAAAAATTGAAAATATGTGAAAAAATAACTTTTAGGCAACAGCAGGTAGCAGCTGGAAAGGGGGAGGCAAAATCGAAAAGCAAGCTCAGAATAAAGAGATTGGTAAACTAACTAGTATGAGAAAGTCTGTGCTAATCTGTAGCACAGTCTAGATTAACTAGTAATGCAAAATGTGAAATACTATACAAATTATAACTTGCATAGTATTAAATTGCCTCCAAGCACTTTCAAAAAAAATTCACGAAGTGCAGGATATTCGGAGCAGGCAACACCAAATTACTCAAAAAAAGTGATTGCCAAATTTTCAAAAAATTCAACATGACCTTATTTGGAGATCTCTTTTTGATGAACTTATTTCATGAAGAAAAAAATAATTTTAGTTGTAGGAAATTACTCAAAAGTTTTTAATTTTTGAAAATTTGGGCATTTCAATGAATGTGAGACCTGCGCATTCTCTTAAGTGCTCTTCACCATATATAAAATTCAAATTTAATAAAAAAATTGTGCAGTTTAAAAAAAAAAAAGGTTTAAAGATGATAAAAATTGTCAATTTTTGACACAAAATTTTCCAAAATATGTTTGAAAAATTAACATGATGTTATTTGAAGATCTGATTCTGATGAACACATTGCATTAAGAAGAAAATAATGTTATCATCATTATTGACGGGTTTTTTACAAAAAATGTCCCGAATCTTTTTTTGGTAAAAGAATCATAGTCATTTAATATAAGTTTTCTCTGTGATTATTTCCAGTATTTTTGTTCTGGAAGATTAGTGATAAGAGTGTAACCTGTTCTTGTGGCATATATGTCCTTTGTGTTGTGAATCTGAGCAAGCACAGGAGAAAGTAAGAGCTAAGATATGAATTCTACATTAGATGTAGAAAGTGCAGAGTGGATGAGATGTCACCTAAAGAAAGAGAGGAAAGAGGATGTAGTTAGAGCAAAGAAGTTTAAAGGAGATGCACATTTTAATCACAAAGGAATGTTCAGAGAAGTTGCCTAAATATTCAGTCATCTGCTAACAGAGATTTGTCATCAGTGACAAACACTAATGTAGAAAAGGAAAACACTGATAATGATAACAGCAGTGGCAAAGAACAATAAGTTAGTCAATAATATACCAAATTGATTAAATGCATTAACCTCTTGCATTATTCCTTCAAATATTCTAATATTACTATCCCAAATAAATAATTTCATATACAAATATCTATATCTATATCTATATCTATATCTATATCTATCTATCTATCTATCTATATATATATATATATATATATATATATAAAACCCACACACACACACCACTTTAATATTTTAGCTGTAGGAATACGCCAAACATTTTTTGAACTTTAAAATTTTCAAATAATCAGGGTTTCAACAAGCACAAGTCCTGCATTTTTTAATTTCTTTTTTAAATGTCCCAGGAACGACATGTAAAGTATCCCCAAAATTAAAATATTGGTTTCAAATTTAAGGGGCCACAACAACAGCCAGATCAATTGGGGAATATTAATTTTGGAGAAAATTGGCTGAACGGTTTAGCCATTAGCAATGTTTACAGACATATGGACAGATTTTAGTTGTAAATTGATTTTTTGGTATCAAGGACCCACATAACATGAATTCTGGCTACATCACATGTTTGAGGAATTTTCTTCTTCTAAATTTAGCAACTGGATTAATTCACTTTTTTGTTACCAGGGTCTGGGAACAAGAGTTTTTCTGCCGAAAGTTCACTCCCCCCCCCACAGCATTACATAACTTTCTCTCTACTCTCTAAGTGGAGGAAGTAAAAACTGACCTCACAATGGGATCAAGACGAAAGGACATAAACGGTAGGAAAACTCAAGAACGTACAACGGTTTTATTTATTTATTTATTTTCACTTCATGTTTAATTAAAATTAAATGAAATGTCCCACTAAGCATTATTTTCAAAATATTTCTAGAAAATTTAAGTTCAGCCAATTCATTTTATTAATAGTGATAATTGAATTATAACAAAATAAGGCCAAGAATCAAAAGAATAGGAGACTTGTCCCTTCGAGTCAAGGATAAGAAAGGTAGTACTCAATCAACTTTTCTTGAACAAATGACCTTGCTTCCTCCTCTCTGGCACAATAAACAGTTGAAGACAAAAGCTTGCAGCGTGCACTGAAGGCAACATTCCACACATTTTTTCACGGGTGTGAAATAAGAACAATTTTCCTTTCGAAGACAAGTCTGTGATTTTCTCCAAAAAATCTAAAGAAATGACCAAAGCAGGTAAAGATCTATAACAAGAGATACCTCGAACTCCTGAGAAAGTTAGAAAAGCGAGAAAGTTTGCAAATTATTGAGGAAGTTGTTAAGCATGACTGATTCTCAAGAAATTGGCACTGCTTCATAAAACCTAGGGGCCAATTTTGTAACTAATCCCCACTCTACCTTTATTTCTTCAATCCATCGTTCAAGAAAACTTTGCGTTGATGTTGGCAATTATGTATGCACCTAGTCACACTTGATCCAAAGGCCATGCTTGGTCATATCAGTAATGTGGTGTTAGTGTAATGATGATGTTTTGAAGTGTACAAAACAATGAAAACACAGAAGAAACTTACCAGAGGAAAAGTCACTGTGCGAATGTCTCCTCGACTATCAATGAGCTTTTGTAAATTTGCCGCTATTACTACCATGTCTCGGCCATCAACAAGGCCAGCCCCAACCAATTCAGCAGCTATTCCCTCAGCTGAATCTTTACCCACAACAAATTCAAATCTGATGTCATTTAATTCTCTCTTTGGATTTCTGTAACATGGAAAATGAAAGAAGATATTACACACAACTTTTGTGAATCATGAAAAATATAACTACATATCACATTGTATTGCAGTAAAAGATCTTTACTAGTTCACACAATAAATAGAGTGTGGTTTGTTTGTAGATCTTATCTTAACAAATAATTTAAAAAAACTAGTATATTAATTAGCTTCATTTCTTTTCCTTCTTTGGCAAATTTCAATTAAGAACACTATTACACACAAGTTTTTGTATTTATATAAGAGTTTGAATAATCCCTCAATTTAACTAATATTTTCACTGGATAGATTTTCTAGTCATTTATTTTTGTTCCAAAATGCAATTTTGTTTTGTATCTTCAACAAAAAGTTCAATATTTTGGTATGATTTAATGTTTATCAATTATTTACTTTCCTTTAGGCCCAAAAGCTTGGCTTGGTTGAAACCAGTGTTTTTCTTAGTGTTTTCTAATAATTTCTACATAGACTGTAATTTAAGTTTGTAAATGTATTTTCCACGGTTTTAACATAACATTGATTTTAGTGAAAGATTCATGAAAATGTGGCGGACAGTAAAATTAAGTGAAATAATAAGCATGATGGTGGGATAGTAATTGGCATGCATGCATCAAAATTAGTAACTTCTAGTTCCATCCCAATACTTTTATGCTTTTTCTACAGTTTCCTAAACATACTAATCATACTGCACTTCAATTTAAACCCAAAAAATTGAAATTAGTTGATGTATTTCTGGAATTGAATTTAAAGTAATTTTTTGTCATTTGGGCACAAATTTTAGAAACAGAATTGTAGTCAGCAATAAAATTGTAACCAAAGAACAAAACATTGAAATGGAACCATAATTAGTTCCTGTTGGTTACTATGTCATCTTCTTTCTTACTATTTCATTAAATTTGGGGATACATTTCCAAGAATTTATCACTACAAATTGCATGTAGTAAAAATCAGGCAATAGACCAGCATTTCACTCAAATTACAGATTTTTTATGTAGTTATTTTAAGATGAAAATTTCAAATATAGTAAGTTCCAACCAAAGTGAAGCAGTTTGGGACTTTTGAATGAAATAATCTCTAGTTATTTTCAACTCATACTTAATTTAACAATATTTTAACACGGTTTACTACTTTTATGAGACAGTAGATTGTTGGAGCTTTCACACCATCAAATTATAAATGGAAAAACGGAAGGAACATACCGCATTCTCAGTACTAAGTTGATTGGAGTAAGTTGCGTCTCATAATACTGTTGACCATCTGGCATTCCAGGAACTGCACTCCTCCCACCGCTGCCTTCATTATCAGTTAACTCTTTTTCACTTCCAGATGAGCCTACAGTGTCTATGTTGTTCATTGGCTTCTCTCGAGCCTATGAACAATAAAAAAAGATGATTTTAATTACATTAAAATAATAATAATAATAACAACAATAATAATAACAATAATAATATACAGACAGAGAAAAAGAAGAGATTTAAAATATGCAAAGGTTTAAAATAGGGAACCCAATTACTTATTTGTTCAATTAAGCAAATTTATTAGAGGCGGGAAAGCAATGGAAATTACAGGTTCATGGAGTTATAAATTACCAACATTAGACACATGTTGAAAAGAAAACGGATGACAAAAGTTAAAGCAACACATTACAGCTTTTTACAAGCTAAAGAAAAAATCGAGTTCAAATTTTGAGAAAAATTTAAACACAAATTAGTAATCTCAGACTATAGAGTAAACATATCTACAATGCAACCTTTTTTAGAAGACAGTAAATACTCTCAGAAATTAACAATCAAATGTACAACACTTGTTTACCCAAAGTATTACAATTTGTTTATGTATCTCCTTTCATGAATGTCTTTCTGTATTATTTTTGTTTGAATTTTGCTCTTTTATGTCATCTGCAAGAGTATACGTCATTTAATACCTCAACTCCCTGCAATACCAATGAATTTGATAACCAATGAAAACAAGGAGGTCACTGAACTTCTTGCTCCTTCTGCATGGCTGAGAAATATAATGGAAAGTGGTTTCCTGACCCTAATCACCAACAGAGCAAAGTCCTTCAGAAATCAAATATACTGTCTCCAGTACTCTTTGTTTAAGTGTAATGTTATGTTAAGTGAAACAATAACATTACTACAAACTTTTGTAAAAACTAATATTTTTCATGCGTGAAAATTACTAATACATTTATTACTAGAATTAATAATATGCTTTTCATGTATACACATGCAGGGCTGACACACATAGGTTTGCTGCCCTGGTGCGAGTACATTTGCCTCTTTCAAAAGGAATACTTTAATTACAAACTATTAAAAGTAAAAAAAATATAGTTGTATATTATATATATTAGTATACTGTACTGTTGTATACTGTATATATTACTAGAATTAATAATATGCTTTTCATGTATACACACGCAGGGCTGACACACACAGGTTTGCCGCCCTGGTGCGAGTACATTTGCCTCTTTCAAAAGGAATACTTTAATTACAGACTATTAAAAGTAAAAAAATATAGTTGTTTAAAGTAGTATTTACTGAAGTGTTGTATAATAGATTCATTAAATAACACATAATATCTATGTACAAAATAAAATAAGATACTTTTTGAACTTTCAAACTTGCAAAGTTTTTTATCATACATTCTAAATAAATATTGCTGCAGATTTCACTTGCAATTGATGTTATTATCAGATCTATTAATATTTCTTGTGACATGGTTGATCGTAAGAAGTTTGTAGACTAATAATTTTTAATTTTGAAAATGATATTTCACCGGTGTGGCTACTGCAAATGGCAAAGTTAATAAAATTTGTGATATCACAGTAGTATTAGGGAATGGCCTGGTACCACAGTAGAATTAGCTTATTTTAATATATGAATTCTAATACTTTGAATAGTGATGATTTTCATTTGAGAAATTTAGTGATTAGTTCATATGCAAGTTCTATTGCTTTTATATCTTTTGGGCTATCTGTATCAGTTTAAATTTATAGAACCATACAATTTTTTAAAATATGTGTGATTTACTAATTTTTGCTAGTTTGTTGAAGTCATATACAAAATTAAATGCATCACTTTGTTCTTTAAGCAATTGATACCTTTCCCCAATAGATGAAACTGTAGTGTCAATAATAGGAAATATGGAAATGTGGTTCATATGTTATGCGGGAATTGTCTTTTGAATCGTGTGTAGTCTTCATGTTGATAACAGAACATGGTTTTCTTATTTCCTCTTCATGAAGGTGGGGGAAACTGCACCTACATTGTACAAATTATAAAGCTCTTTTGCAGTTCTTAGCATTTCATCAAAATTATTGCGATGTCTGAATGTTCATTTTAAGATGGTATCATTTTTAGAACCTCCTTGGCCCCTGGCAGATACAAAAAACCAGGTTCCCCATACAAACACACAATACATATCTTTAAATAAGTTTTCTAATTTTTTGATGCCTTGGCTCAATGCACCTCTTGAACCAGGGTCACAACGGCGCTGCACACAAGCAAACATGGAGTGAAGTATTTTTCTCTTAAATAGTAAGCTTGGAATCAGATGCCTAAAAATGTCTCATTTTATAGATTAAGGAATAGAAAACAAAAGTCTTGTATTTGTGGGAGTATAAAATCATGTTTTAATCCTCTATAGGCTTCTTTTCCGAGTAATGTATGACAGTGTTTTGCGGTTTGCATCTGCACACCAATCTTTTATTTCATTTAATATATTTGTAACGTACATTACACATAACTTTTAGCATTGTGCTCTCCTACTCTATATACACTTTAACTATGCCAAATCATACACTTGTCTGTGAGTGCAATATTCTTAAGAGGGGGTACAAAGTTTTCTCTTCACATATTTTGATAACTAAAGTATGATGATTTCCATTAGTGTTAAGTATTTGTGAAAAAACAAATGGCACCTTTGGGACAATGAGCTACTTAACTTCGAAGAGAAGGATCTGAGAAATAAACAGCAACTATTGAAACTGGTAAATTATTTGTGGCATTTGGAGGTAAAGAAAGATCTTTGACCTCTATTAGGAAGAGGGGAACAGCTGTTTTTACCCCAAGTTATTTCAAGAATGGCCAAGATAATTTCGTATAATGTAATAATAGATTTGTACGATATAGCTCGTGCCTCCCATACATGTAACATGATGGTTTAACATAGCGTTTCCATCAAAACCAGAAATGTCAGTTATTATTAACATCCAAGAATCTCATTTGTTAAATAGTTGGTTTTTAGACTTCTCCACACAATCACCTTCAATCTTTGCTTAAAAATAAAATATACAATAGGAAGTATTGAAAATGCAGGCTAGGGAAAAAACAAAAACAACAAATACAGCAACAAAACAACTTCATGAAATGTTCACTGAAATGTATACCTCGTCATCAGATGATTCCCCTCCTTCCTCTTCAGATGACCAAACCCATTCACCAGTAACGGTTCTATGAAGCCGTCCAGAGGTACCTGGCTGACGCTTTGATGCCTGTAAACATTTCACATAAAGAGAAATCAACAGTGTTGTGGTATTTAATAGTCTTCTCAGCAATTTATGTCTAGCATTCCTTAGAATAATTGTGGCTTAGCATATTTATTAAACAACAGACACAAAAATTATTGCAATGTAGAAAGTAAATTGAAATGCAATTTTACATTTACTGAAAGTTTGTGCAACAATTATATTTCTGTTACTGTTAAAAATTACAATTCATTTTTTAAGAGAGAATCTTTGCCAATTCAAAAAGATGAGTGGGATATGTGTAAAGGATTCTGATATATCAGTTCTAGAACTTGTCCTTTAGCGTTCCTTACACCAGGAAAATGCCCCTATTCTTGGAAACTGAGCTATTCTTTTTCTTTCCTATAAATGCTATTTCTTGATAAATCACTTATGATTTTAATTCACTCTTTTACAGACACAGTTAAGAACTAATATATTTCAAGACACAAATCTCAAAAGAAATCACATCAAAAAATTTATCAGAATTGATATTTCAATTTATCAGAATCGATTTTTCATTTTCAACCTAGTTGGAAATGGGAATCTTCTTCTGGAAAGAAATAGTGGCAAGAGAATAAAAAAGAATTCAAAGCCAGGGAATTGAGTGATTTTGTTTCAAGTTTTTAAAATGTGAATGTGCAAAAATGTTCTGCAATTTTGTGGATTGTAATGAAAATCGCAATACAAATTCTTAACTTCTTTGCCAATTGCAAAATTAAATCCTTAACTTTATTGCAAATTTCAACATTAGATGCTTTCACGAATTCTTTAATTTATTTTAGATAAAATATGATTGAAAACCATGTGTGATGTACTAAAGGGGAGAAGGGCAAAGTTTCAACCTGTATTAAGAAATCACTTGCATTAATGGGCATTTTTTCTCTGGAACCAATAACAATTACATAATACAGTTTTCAATGATTTTCATGCAATCTACATCCGATAAAGGAAAAGTTAAAAATCAAGTGAGCAAAGTGTAGAAATGATCATTAACATTTTTTTATCTGTATACTAGTGGACCCAGCAATGGTTCTCTAATGCAGTATATTACACATTATACTGGTATACATACACTACTGGTCATGTGATTGTTAATCACATTTTATGTTATACTGTGCAAGAAATCTGATAAATGAAAGATATCCTCACAAGGAAGAGTTTGTTCTATCTCCTGGTTTGAATATGGTTATCAAGTATCCTATTGTGAAAACGTTCTCGCTCAAATTTGGACAAGTGTCCATTTGGGCACTATCTTTGAAATTTGATTTCATTTACTTGTCTAAAATTCAAGTAATAATTCCAGCTGATATTTCACAATCGCAGGGGCAGTATACATGCTTAATCCTCGACTGTGTGAAAGGTTGTGTTGAGTTCAAAGGCGCTCAAACCATCATAAATCAATAAATCATCATCAACGCCCCACATGTCAGACTAATTTAAACCCATTTTGAACACTTCAATTTCTAATAAGAACAAAGAGTAAAATTTTCAGTGAAATCAGTTAAGTAGTTTTTGGATCTATGTGCAACACACACACACATTCCTTTTTATTTATATACAGATATAGATTTACAGTTCATTGAGTGAATGAAGCGACTTTTTTTGGGGTTGAATCTAGACCATTCTGAAATGCAAAGATTAGTGTAAGTATACATGATGTCCAGCCATTATCTGACATGTATCCCATTACAAAAATGATTATCTCGTGTGATCCTAATTGCATGACATGCGTTACATTTTTTAAATGAAAATGGTTAGCAGGTTGCCCTACTATAGTTCACTATAGTAGCACATATTGCATGTACAGATGAAACATTTTATTTTATTTTCAAAAACATATTTAATTTTGTGTTCACAATGAAAATATTGATTGCATTGTTCCAGAATTTGTAAAACTCTCTCATTTCATTTTTTGAGAATAAGGCCAGAATGACAGGATTTTCCATGCAAGACATATGTAGTACTTTTCTATTGTAACATTTCAACAGCTCTTCCTTTTGTGTAATGAACATGGAGGTTCAGGTGGTTAGTTATTGTCTCTTAAAAGATGAGAAGAGAGAGAAGAGATGACAAAAATACTTTAAGAATTACATTTTCTATTGATTTCTTTCATAAAGATGAAAGTTTAAGTTTTATGTTTGCGCACTGAGTCTAGGTAATACACTCAAATTTCTTTCTTTAAATTTGAAACTCAAAACAAAATAATAAAACTTACCTTTTGAACTCTGGTTTCTAAACTAGGTCCAATTGCAACAAGTGTTTGCTGCAAGTATTTTCTATCTTTTGCTTTCTTGAAAAATGGATGTTTAAGAAGTTCTGTTGCAGTTGGCCTAGGGAAATAAAAAACACTAACTACAAAATCTTTCTCACAATTAATGACATGGAAATACTTTCATAACCAATGAATTTTTAATTAACTTTGATAGGAGATTTCACAATTCATTTTGTAGATTTTTGTTTGTGGATATATCAGTAAAAGACATGACTAATGTTATTAACAGTATGTTAAGTTTTGCGTGATTTATTTTTGTAAAATAATAATACTCATACTGCAGTTATTTATTCAAGATGTTAAAATAGAATTTTATTAATAAAGAGGAATGGTTAGGCACAAACCATGATAGCTCTAGGAATCTAATCCCCATTAAATCCAGTGAATAAATGAGTGTTACATCCAGTAGCTCAATAATTTATATTGAAACAATTTGTATTTTATTTGCTAGTTTAATTTTTAAAATGCATACACATTTATTGAAGTTACAAAACATTAGCTAGTAGAACTGATATGAGTTAATGCAATAGCAATAGTTGATTGAAGTTATTAAAAGGATATGGGGAAGATTTTAAACCTGGGTTATGTGATGTCATGCCCGTGTTCCTTCAGAAGTTTGCAGTCAGATTTTAAAGAATCAAAACTTTATCAAGAAATACAAAAATTTATTTCAAAGATAATGAAAACTTCTGAAAATGGAGGAATAATAGGAAAGTGCCTAGAACTTTGGAAAAAAACGCAATGAAATAATTATAAACATTGTCATTGCCAACAATAGTATTTAATATAAGAGCAGCTTTCGATGGCTGCTCTTATATTAAATACAATTGTTGGCAATGACAACGTTTATAATTATTTCATGAAAAATGCCAACGATAACGCACCACAACACCTACAAAAAACGCAATGCTATGTTTGAACAAAGAATTGCATAACATGTAAACAAAATCAAACAATAACGATAATTAATGCAATATTATCCCACCTTATTGAAATTATTGTTGTTATCACAGCTCATACTGATTGTCATAAAAACAATATCAATTTTTGGTCATATTATTGCCCAATTATTTGAAATGTTTTTAATTCTATTCATTACTTCATTTTTGAAAATAATGAATTTATCAAAATAGCTGAAGCATGAAGATATATGCATTAATTACAACGCAAGCGGAAATTTTGGTTGAATGTACACTCTTTCTGATTTCATGAAAAATGAAGATTAAATGTCTTCTTAACAAATATTTTATTATTTCTAACAATAATGATCCAAGTTTACAGAATTCTGTATTTTAAATAAAAATAAGAGCTCAACCTTTTAATCACAGAAGTGTTGAGACGACTAGCTCAATGATCATTGTTTAGCAGTTACCACATTTTAGTAGTTATGCATCAACTACTCAAATCAATCTATTGCTAAGTTTATTGCTTTGCAGTTAATCTTTCAATGAGCATTATATGGTTAAGATTTCGACTTTTTCTTCACTGCTGAGCTTCATCACTGTTCCCTTGGAGGCACATAGAAGTTCTTTATCCAGGTAAGGCAGAATTGGCAGGTCACAGACACTGGGCATATCCCATTTACGATGTTAATTTCAATGCTCTAAACATGTTAGTGTGCACATAAAAAATGGCTACTTTTATGGAAAGGTAAACACCCCATAAAATAAGGGGTGAGGGTAATTCTCCCATGCAAGATAAGCAGCAAGAGCAAGAATGCAGGCCTTTAAGGTTTGTTTTCAGAGGTATTACTCGCACAACTTTTCTTGAAAGATGGTTTGAAGAAATGCAGTTGGAGTTGGCATTAGTAACAAAATCGGCCACTAGATATTATGAAGCAATGCCAATCTCTGGAGAATCAGTTATGCCTTTGCAACATTCTCAATAATTTGCGTTCTAACTTTCTCAAGAGTTCAAGGTATTTTCTCCTCATAGATATTAACGAGCTTTGGTCATTTCTTTAGGTTCTTTGGATAAAAAACAAATAGATGTCCTTGTCTTTAAAAGAAAATTGTAATTTGTATTTTAAAAATAATAATATTTTGCACCTGTGAAGATGTGTTTGGAATGTTGTCATCAGTGTTCACTACGAGCTTTTGCCTTCAAATGTTTACTGTGCCAGACAGGGGGAAGAAAGGTCATTGTTCAAGAAAAGTTGTGGGTGAAATATTGTATCAGCCAGTGTGCATTTAGATATGATGCTCATTTCAAAAATGATATATTTTTAGAAAATTATATAGTATTGCAATTCACATTGTTAAAAATTAGTGGTGCTACAACAGCACATATTTCTTGTACTATTTGTAACAGATTATGAAATATTACAATATTGAAAATGTATCCTCCTAAATCTCCTGACATCTCTTGAAAAAGTCTCTTAAGCACAAGAAGTGCAGAAGATTTAAATTTGCAGTTTTCAGAAGGATTCAAGAAAATTAGATTTGCCTAAAAATTCTGGGAATCTTAACCCAGCATCTTATTTATATAACACAACAAAGATTGTTTGACTATAAGAATATACAATAAATAAATGTCTTTATACAAAGAGAACAAAGCAACAAACAGAAAAATTTACACTAAAAAGACTTATGAGATATTGAGAACCATTATAACAGATTATTTGACATATTCATCTACTCTAATGTATGACATTAAATTTCTTTTAAGAAATTTTATTTGGATTTGTTTAGAAGATTTTTCTGATGTTGAAAGAAAATTAGCACGAAGGACTTCCATTCAACTGGGACATCATTGGAAGAGCAAAACAACACAAAACAACAAAAATAAATAGAATGAATTTGCAAGGAACATTTTGATAAGATTTTTGTAAATGAAGGCAGGACTCCTGCTAAGGCTCAGAGAAACACCATATGTGGAAGGCAGAATCGAAGAAAAAAAGAGAAATTACACTAGAAAATGTATTCACAACACTTCAAGAGTTCAGACAGGACCAGACTTTACCAGAACAAGAGGGTAGACCATCACCATTGAAAATGTACTTGTCTATAACCAACACAGTTTTGTAAAAATCAATGGAGAAATCTTTCAAGAGGGAAAGTTACCATAGAACTGGCCCAAGATGCCCACACATATACACACCACTGCAAGCCCAAAATTGTAGGACAATCTCTTTGACATTGGTGGTAAGCAGATGTATGGCACAGTTCATTGCAAATAGAATCTAAGATTTCAGTAACAAATTGAGACAATTACATCTAATCAGCATGGTTTTACTCTAAAGAAATCAGCTGCTATGAAACCTGTTGGAAACTATAGGCAAATAGGTTGGATTGTAGAAAAGCAGTGGAGGCTTTATTCTCAGTTTTTCAGGTCTTCAATAGTGCCCCGCTCAAGAGTGGTAATGTTGGAGCAAATGCAGATTGGGGAAAACTACAGTGGGTAAGAGCTTTCCTTACAAACCACTCATACATAATGAGAATTACCTCAGAACTGCCCCTAGTCCATAATGGTGTTCTATAGAGTTCGGTCCTTGAACCGGTTCTGTTTGTACTATATTCTACCGATCTTTGCCACTGCTTGAGAAACAACGGTAGCTTCTTTACCATACAAGACCAAAGTGTTGGGGGGCCTGTGACACTAGAACTATAACATAAAATTAACGTTTTCCATTAGTCGGAAATCTGGTTACTTAATGTTAACCCTCCAAAGAGTATGTGCGAAGGAGAAACCTCCAAGAGTCAATACCTATTGCAAAATGCACCACTGCCAGCAATACAATCGCAAATCTCGAGCAACTATCTTAAATTGGAATAGACTGTTACTAAAATGGACAGGAAAAATTGATTGATTCAATATTTTGTTTCCAGGCAAGTGAACTGTTACGGTCATTAGTCCCATATGTTTAGTGGATGTTTTCCTAGGGTGGTGGCAGTGTTCTTCCCCTGCTGGATGGTGATGAGATCTGGCACCAACCTACTCATTGGCTTGTGAGATTTCCCACAATGTATCTCACACCAGCGGGGCATCTCCATAGCCAGGACAGCTCTAAGCCCCTGAATGATCTCCCATGTGTGGTAGTCTAGTGCATGTGTAAGAAAGAAATGAGGCTAGGACAAGGAAGAAGAAGAAAAGATCATGAGCAGTCCGTGGCCAGTTTGTTAAGGTACTTCATCTCTGGTATTCACCTAGTACTGTTCAGAGAAACCACGGAGAATTAACGATCAGAGAAGCCACTAGAATTCTTCTCCTGACAGCAGCTGACTTCAATCTAGCTATCTGGCTAGTGTCGAAAATCCTGCACCGTCGGGACTCAAACCCAAGGACCTCCTGGTCAGAGGCCCTGTAATGACATTAGTTATTGCTCTGAGACGTCTAAGTCGGTATCAGAAAATCAAATAAGTTCTGTACCTGCTGCACAAAGCCTACAGGAGCCTGAAGAGATGTTATATAAGGCCAAATTATCCTCCATTCCTCCATTATTGGAATATGGACAGGTCGTACTGTTCCCTTACTTTATAGCTGACATGAACATCCTTGAAAAGGCTCACAAGAAGACATCAAACAAACCAAGGCAAATATCTGTGAAGTGATGGCACTCAATCTCATGCCACAAGGTGATATAACTGAGGCATTGAAGATGCTGAAAGAAGTATTTGGAATTCTATTTAGGAATAGTATGCATTTAGAAAGAAGTCTCTTGCTTCAATATTGAAGGTGTAGGACATACAAATTTAAAGGTTTTTAATGAAAATTAAACCTATACTGCATTATTCCTTTGTTATATATGTCCAATTATTATTACCCATTATAAACTTTTCTTTAAACAAGCAAAAAATTAAAAAAAATAAAATGAATCCATTTCTGAAAACAAAATTGTTAATGAACTTTTAAAAAACATCTCTTTATGAGAAGGGCAATTTGATAAGAAAGGTTTGAGGCAGTATTAAGATAAGCCACATCAACTCCAACAAGCCTCTCACTATTCATAAATGTTAATATCTTGAGTTTGGTTGAAGTGTGTCTCATCATGTTACTGTTTAATAATTATGAAAAATACATATATTTTAAAAATAAAAGCCATGTTTTCAATACATTCACGTATTTAAACATTTACGAATAAGTGAGAGATGTACTGCTTCTGGTGTGGCTTTTATGTTACTGTTACTGCTGCAAGTTCTTTATATGTTGTGTTTTTTTTAAAGGAGGAAGAAGAAGTCAATTGTAATTTGTTATCCAAACTTTGTTCACCAAACACCAGTTCAACCTACTGGCTTTGCAAGGGGAAATTAGAAGGCCAATATTATTTTGGAAAGAAAAGAAAATGAAAAGATTTACGAATTGCTAACCTTTTAGAAGGATCTTTTTGTAAACAATCTACAATCATTTTACGAAAAGTTTTGCCGTATGCTTTGTACTGATCTTTCTCTTCTGCACCGGTGTCCAAAGTTGGTGGGTCATTTTGTAATGTCAGCATCAAAACTTTCATAGGTGGGTATTTATGATATGGAGCGGTTCCTGTAGCCATTTCAATTGCAGTGATACCAAATGACCATATATCTGCTTTAAAATCATATCCATGATCCTGAAAATACAAAGAACATGATATAAACATACATTTTGCAAAGTGGAAAATATTTCCATACGTAGTTAGTAATGACAAAATTTTAAAAATGAACTACATAAATACAAAAATAAAATTGCCATAGACGAGACAGAATGACAACAATTTTCAAAACATGACAAAATTAAAATTTTATCTAGAACAGAATGACAATTTTGTAATTACAAAATAGGTAATAAACCATTAATATAAAACCCTTGAGATATAAAGTAAAAAATCACATAGGAGCATGGGATTAATAAAAAAAGTTAGGTGAAAATCATCCACTATGAATTTCACTGAGGACTGCTTTCCATTTATTTTCAAAGTTTCAATAATTGCCTAATTTTGAGAAGTCAACTGATTGATTGGTTAGTGTCTCTGAGCATGTCAACTGCTAAGGGTTGTTATTCCTGTAAGTGTATTATATTTTTTTTTTATTGCAAGAGCTGGTGGTGATCTTGCCCCACTGGACGGAAATATCCAGTGCAAACCTACACATTAGCTAGTGGAGTTTTCCCTAAGCAGCTTAACAGTAGAGCATCACCCCCAGCTGAGACAAGCTCTAAGCTCCCACCAGTCTCCTGACATCTGTGCATGTAAGTGTGTGCAAGTAAGGGGTGAGGATAAGACAATGAAGGGCAAGGAAAGACCACGTGTAGTCCGTGGCCCCATTTATGAGGGAACAGCTCTGGCATTTCCCCGATGTTGATCAAAGAAAGTAAGGAAAATGACCAATCACAGCAGTCGACTGCTAAAATTCCCCTCCAGATAACAACTGAATTCAACCATGCTATGTGGCTACTGTCAAAAAGCTTGCTACCTTCAAGACTCCAACCCTAGCAGCTGCCGGTCACAGGCACCGCAGTGACATCAACTGATACCCTGAGAAACCTAAGCTGGATTTAAAAACCAAAAATACTGATGAAGACCACTAACAGGAGGAGACCCACTCGAACAAAGGAATTATTGGTGAATCTAGACAATCAAAAGAGAAACTTTGCAATTATCTGTGGTCTGCCATGAACTAACGACTGTTCCATTATCATAAGCCGTCTGCTGATTGACAACAAACAATGATGCACTATTCAATAATACCTGCCATCTGTGCAGTCAATTGGCTCTCTGTGACAGACTCTTTAATGGCTTTACATAACAAAACATTACAAAGATAGTGTTCAATTCACTTTTCAAGGCATTCTTTATCCAGTGTTATTGAGCTTCTGCCCTTTTCAATCCACCACCTAAGTTATAAAAATAAAAAATTAGAATTGAAGTAATTTTTCAATGGAAATAAAAAATTCCCGACTTTCCCACAGATAACAATTTTCCTGAAAATTCCTGGCTTTCTCTTTTCCAGATGTTGCCAATATCACCCTTCCTCACACACTATGTGGAAAGCTCTAGTTTCTGAGAACATTGTGTTTAAAAAATTGAATAATTCTGCAATTTTAAAATTTCAATGAGGAGAACAGTTGGGCAAAAATATCAGAATAACCTACATAGAGCAAACGTTATATGATTATTGGAGTTGATGAAGAAATGCACGAGACTAAATAGGACCTTTAAGAAATTTAAATAGCTACATTTAATAATTTTTTTTAAAATTGCGGATCCCCATTTTATGTGCTTAAATGTTTGCAATTTGGATGATTTAAAATCCATCCCCAGTTATAAATGTAATATTGTTACTCACTTTAAAAATTACAGTTCATTGTATTGTTGAAATTCTTTATGAACAAAATTCAAACATAACTGACCTGTTCCATGACTTCTGGAGCCATCCAACAAGGTGTGCCAACAAACGTATGCCGTACTTTTTGTCGTGACAAATCTCGGCCAGTAGCCAGCCAAGCCGAAACTCCAAAATCAGCAATTTGCACTGTGCCATCCTCTCCAAGAAGAATATTACCTGCTTTTATGTCCCTATTCAAACAATTACACTTCATATTAAGATCATTCTTTGATGAATCTCATTAAAGAAGTAATGCAAACATTCTACCTGTGTATTTGGCCATTGCTGTGAAAATATTCAAGTCCTTTCAAAACTTCCTTCAAAACTGTAGCAATTGTAGCTTCATCAAATACACCATGTCGGCAATTACTTGCTCTCATTTTATGTTTGATGATATCCAAGAGAGATCCTCCTTCAAGAAGACGCAGGACCAGCCATAATTCTTCACGAACAACAAAACTTGTGTAATACGTCACAACATTTTCATGGTTACAAGATGACATTGCTTGTATTTCTTTCTGCAGAGAGAAATACAAATGTTGACTGAAAAGCAGTAAATTCTGAACAACTATTCTGAGAAGAGAGAAAATACATCATTCATTTCATTGTAATACAGAATTCAATAATTTCTCAGATAAAAGCTCTTTACTTAAATAAAATTGGCAGTCAGAAAATTAAAAAGGTAATGGCATACCAAAAGTTCATCCATGCTCGTATTCCATTTTTCCAGATTTATCCTTTTTATTGCGCATTTCTCCTGCCGGGGCTTGCAAAAGGCACTGTGAACGACAGCAGTTGCTCCTACACCTGTAAAAATAAATTCACGATAGGTACAATTCTCGATAACGTGACAAGATAACTATATTCTTAAAACATTTTAGTCTTTTCTTACTCGAAATTACAGGGCTACTTCAGTATTTTAATCGGGAACTGTATGCCATTATACTTAATTAAGAAGACAGACTCATGCCTGTGTCGGCAGGAGAGTGACACGAGTTCAGTGTCATAGGGTCCGTAAGTGTGGTTATGGTTTATGACATTACCTTACAACTGGCATGACGCATTTCTCGATAAACATACTGTTTACTACAGCAATTTAGCGTCTACTGACCTATTACTTCTTTTAGATCGTAATCATCTTTGGAATTAGGCCAGCCTTGAGGTGTTACTCCCGCACCAGTCACCGCCATCTTGTGGGCAAGAATGTCTCCAACGCTCGCTCTAGCGGATTGTGCACAAGTTGAGAACGATGGAAGATCGGCGTTGGACGATTTGCGACGAAAAATGCCCGGTGAGCCGGGTGGCATTAAGCCCGATGATATTTTTCTGAAAATTAAGAAGGTATTAAAGAAAGACTAATATATTAGTGACAAGTGAGACGTGTTTATCATTCAATTGTGCTTGTTTACCTCGTAAAACGAGATGACGCATTCTCGTCCTAGTAACAAGAATGTACTAACTACAGCGATTGAAGAGACCTGGCTTTTCCAATAATACCATATTCGATACAGTATCTGTTTGTCCGTCATTGCAATACTCCTGCGCAAACTAAGGGGCGTGACATTGACGTAATGCGAGAGATCCCTGCGGAGCTGCCACCGTGTTATCAATCTCAAACAAAAACGGCGAATAGCCTAACTTGGTTCATTACGACATCTGTTACAAACCATCTGACGCAGTTCAACAGGGGTTCTAGGAGAGCTCTAATAACCTGTCGCCCTATATTTGTTTGGGTACACTGATAAGTCAGTGGAGAGGCGTGTTGAATCAAGATGACAAGAATTCATGTCAACCTCGTATGCACGATTCACGAAGCTGAGGAAATGCTTCTTCAGGTTCGCTTACCTTCGATAAAATATATTTCGTCAGCAGAAACTTACAACAGTCGGAATGCGATTAAAGAGGAAGAGAGACGTTGGATAATAGGCACATAATTATATGAATACTATTTTGAGCTTCGTGGTATTTTTGTAGAGTCTGCTCCGCTCTCGTCAATCTGAAGTTGAATACTATATGCCTTTTTCTTGTCGCTTATGAATCACTGGGGGCATTTTTGAAAATTTTCAGATGCTAGGTCCACATAGGACAAAATCAACAATGTTGTCTTTGAGATCTGGTTAGACCAAGTGCAACTCTTCACATTTTAGTCGTAGAAGAATACGGTAGAGTGAAAGAAACAAATATTGTTGCCTGTAACGTCGGATTAGACAAAGTGCAACGATTTACACCTTGGTCATAAAGAAGCGCGGTAGGTACTAACAATTTCTTTAAAGGGGGAAAATTAAGAAAAAAAAAAAAAAAAAACAACAAATCTTTGAGTTGTACGGCAAACCTTAAATGTAAGAAAAGGAAAGGGATTCAATACTGCTTGTAGGTATATCTACACTTATTCTTTACTTACGCTACTAATTAAAAATTCAAAGAAGCAGTTAATATTTTTAAATAAATCTAACTTTATATGAGATTGTAAAATTATATATCGTCTTATCTTTATAATACATCTAAAGCACTTTGAATTGCTGTCACCCTGCTTCATGCAACCCTCTTGACGTTTAAGCGTTGCACGTTTAAGCAACGTCCATGTCGCAATTGTGATGCCACATTAATATAAACTGAGACCCTGACCTGAGGGAAAAAGAAGAGTAAAAGAAGAAATATGATGAAAATCATAAACTGAAGAGGAAATAAACGACAAAAAAAATGACCACAATTTAAAAAAATGAGAGAGAGAAAAAAGAGAATAAAGAGAAGATGAAAGTTTCATGTTCTTTTTCAAATTTTATTAAAATGACTTACTTGAACAACTACATACTTTTCGTAAATGTTTTAGGCTTCTAAACATACACATTTCTTTGAATATTACTCTGAATACAATTACTATTCAGAGATTACGAACATTCATGTTTCATCGCGCTTAAGTGTTGATGTCATACGCATTCACATTTGTCCTATTTCAGTGTTAAGATGCGCAAATTCTAATCTACTGCTATTAATAACGATCTGTATAATTTGATACATTAGACAAGTAAAATAGCATTGTACCCCAAAATGCAGGTCTTCAAAAAATGAGACGTTAGCTTTTGATATTGATTTTTTGACAATTGAATATAATTTTTTGACAATAACTAAAGAACAATTTATTTTAAGAATATCCCTTGCAATTTATGACGCAGATAAATAGCTAAATTAACAACCGAGTTTACATTTATGTAATATGTAAAACTGGAATTATCTTAATGATATATACTAATCGTTTCTTTCCGCAGTATAATAGAACGTGAAAGATCTCAAGTAAAGAAAGGTATTGCAAAACAAGGAAATAGTTTCCCAACACGCGCGTTTTAATAGTATTATCTTTTGACCAATGAGAGCATATATTAATTTTCACGGTCTATAGGCAGAACAAAAATGTAATTGTAGACAGAATAAATGTAAATCCTATTTTGACCTCATCATAGCCAGGATGCAATTGTAGCAGAGTTTTGCGATTTATTGATTGTTAGTGATACTGGGCACACCAACTACTAAGGTCATCAGTTCCATAAGTGTAATGCATGTTTTTGCTCGGGAGGCGGCGGTGGTCTTGCCCCGCTGTATGGCGAGATCTGGCGATAACCAGGTATCTCCCGCCAACCGGGTACCGCCCTAGCCGGGATAAGCCCTAAGCTCTCGACCAGTCTAAAAGCACGCTGGTAGTGTAGTGCGTGTTAGTGTAAGTGTGTTAGGATAGGACAGAGAAGAGGTAGGAAAGATCGCGTGGTCCGTTTGTTAGGGTACTTCTCCGGCATTCGTCTGGTATCGATCGGAGAAACCACGTAAAACTATCGATCAGAGCAGCCGACCGCTAGAATTCTCCTCGAGACAGCGACTGAATTCGACCGAAGTGACAAGCTATGTCGAAAATCCTGTCACCGTCGCACACTGACCAATTTCGCATCGCTAGCTGGACGAAATTGCAAAAATCAACTTTCTTGAAAAGGGCTAAAATCGATATTACTTCGAAGAACATAAACCAGAGCCCAAGAAAACGTGTTTGAGAACACACTGACAGCAACGTCAGCCGTCGGTTAGCCTCCGCCGCGCTAATCTCCAGTCAGCGATTCAACAGTTTGTGAAAAAGTGTCTTACGTTCTCTGCAGGTGAATTTGACTACGTCAACATGAAACTTCGTGACAGGGGTATGTGTCTCTGTGGTAACGCAATTCTTGAAGGTCTTTTACGAAATAATACTGATAAAACAAATTATTTTTATGTTTTATGTAGATGGAATATTCATTATTAAAATTTCGTGCACCTCTACAAAAAAAGCTAATTTGTTTTCGCGTTCACAATTATACTGATTCATTATCACATGTCTATTGCCTGCGCTGGTACAATATTTTGTGCAGCCATCCGCAACGTTGCAAGATAAGCTCTCCTTTTGTCGGAATTGCACTCACGCGCGACTTCGTATCAGTCGAAGAGAACTGCTCGACTTCGTGCGTTGTTGGCGTTCAGAATGTCACGACACTTGAAAATTAAAATAATTTTTTAATTACATTACACCACGATTGGAACTTGAATATGGCTCAAAGGAGGGGGAAATTCGCAAGAAAATCAGGATATTTCGGTACAAACTCACAGTGTTGGAAACAGTGTCACCGAGTAAAAATAAAGCTGTCTGGTAAATTCTCTGCATGGCTCAGTGAAGATGTCAGTATACCGGAACGTTCAAAGCCCCCACAACAAGACGAGGAAGGCCTAAAATGCTCTTTCACGAAAGAAGCGAAACACTAGTGACATGTTATCAAAAAGAAGCTCCATTGAATTGTCATTTGCCGTTCAGCGTAGTTTCCGATTAAGTGGCCAAAGAAAGGTTGCCAGTGTCATAGAACAGGAAAAATTAGAACTCCTAGAACCCTGAGTAGAATGAAGTACGTAGCAGAATCCAATGTGGGCCAGCTGGAATGCTATTGCCTTAAAGAAGCATTATGTTTTAAATTGGACATGAACATGACTTGCAACGCCTACGAAACACTACGAGAAGGTGTAATCAGCAACAAATGTACACTCTATTCTCCTTACTACAAAATCCTGGAAGCAAAAACTCTATGTTATCCGGATAATTCGACTATTAATCTATACTTTGACTCAAATCAACCTGCAGGATTTTAACGCGTTTGTGCAAAATCCAGGATTATTGTCAATATTTTGAAAATTTGTGATGGAAAAACTAAGAAAAAACTTACAGATAATTTGGAAATGGAGTTGTGATGGAAGTGGAGGTCACAGCACCTACAACAACATTTTTGGGAGGGAGAAACTGTTGCGTCAGATATGTTCTTTTCAAGCGTTGTTGCTCTGCAAGTGTCCGCTAGAACTGAAAGAAGTCTCCGGGATAATCCTAGAAAATCTTCTACTCGGCACTGTAGACTACTCCGATTCTAATTCATTAAAGAAACATACGCAACTATCACGGAAGAGATTTAGCTGATCCATTGAGCAAATGCTGAGATGGTCCCTTGTTTTGCTTCTGGGCGTAAATGTAGCTTCACAATGCAAGGCGTTTTGTTGAACTCTAATTTTGCTTGTAATGGTAAGAGTAGAGGTAAAGGAGAGTTACTATTTTGTTAGCAATGCACAAAAATCATATTTGCAATTCGTTTACAGATGCAAATAAGTTTTCTATACCTTGGAAACGAAAATGTCAATTTTTTCAAATATTGCTAATCTTGCGTTTTTTAAAATTTATTTTTATTTATTTATGTTAAACTTTTACTCGTCTTTCAACTATTTATGATTAAAAGGACGGGAAGGGATTCTGGAACTCAAAAATACGATAATCTTCTCCCCCATACGTCACATATAATTTTTACTGTCTTTTGACTAAATAAATCTAAATCTAGCAGGAAATAACATAACGCAAACTCACATTTGTAACAATTGGTGAACACAAAATTCAAGTAAACTACTTTCTAAACAAAACAATGGTAGATGATAAAAGTCTGCTGTAGTTTAATGAATAGCTCATCCGAGCAAATATATTATATAGTTAAGAAAGATTTTAGGATTATTTCAAATTAAAGAAAAACACACTCAATGAAGTGTCTTAGATAATCAGGCCACTTTTACTATATTTTAAAACAGAGTAGACTTCAAAAGTGCAGCTCTGAATTCTTCATGCGCCTGCTCATGGGAGTGTCAATGACGAGTATGATGAAAGTATTTTAAAAAATGTTAATTTACTGTTATTTCATTCGGTTTGTCCAAACAGTGACTGCCGTTTAAAATTACGACAAAAATGTTACTGAAATTTTTTCGCTAAATATTGATACAGTACAACAGTCAATTAATTTTGATTGATCTTATAATAGCTAAATTTCGCTTTTCTATATACTCCGGATTTCTATAATTGATTTTTCTCTACCTAGCGAAGTAAAATTGTTCACTGCGCGTCGGGAGTCGAACCTGAGTATGACCTTCCAGTCTGAGGCACTGCAGTAACATCAGTTGATGCCCTGAGCCATTTCTCCCGGTCAAAGTTTTGCGAATTTCAAGATTGTAATAGCAATTGGGAATCTTATAGAGACACGATACATGAAATCATCAACAAGAAAGCTGATGTTTTCCCTGGTTGGATAAAATCAGTGTTAAAATTTTTGCAATTTTTTAAAAGACGTTTTGTGTGTTAGTCATTGCTAATGATGGGCCAGATGATGGTAAAGTTATTTTAATAACAAAGGGGAATTTGAAACTAGGAAAGAGAACGGAAGATATATAATTATTTTAAGAGCGTGAAATATGTTATAGAATACTGTTTTGGGTTGTGATAGTGTTGAAGGAGAAGAATGATGCAGTCATTTTTTATAGTAACAGCGATGTTTACTAACATTCTGAGTAAGATTTAAAACATCTCAAATATTTGCTTAAATTTTTTTTTAGAGCCGGGAGTTCAAATTGTTGTCGGTCTGCAATGAACATTTATCAATCACGTCGGGGAAAACAATTAGATAAAAATATGGTATTCAAGATATTTTCATTTATTAACATTAAATAATGTTATTTGCGAAGTTTTATAAAACTGTTTTTGCTTACTTTTTAAATATGTAGTTGGATTTCCAATTTTATAGTTACTTTCTCTGATCTGCTTCATATTTGTACGCGATCTTATCTACAATTTAGTCGGGGCCATATTAATGTCTTAGGGAATCTTAAGCATGACCAAAATATTAGTCACTAATAATATTTAAAAAAAACTGAACTGTAATAATCAATATGATTGTGATAAATTGTAACTTTTGCAAAATAATTAATATTACAATCGTTTTAATATATTCAGCTAACATTTTGTTTAAAAGATTTTAGAGGCCTCTACCCGGCGGAAGCCATAGCACGTGCTCAGACTGTTTTACTAATACATCCCTGTTTACAATCTGGATCTTCGTGGCCTAAGCAATCCAACGTGCAAAACGTATGAGTGGTTACTGGGAACTGATACTCCACAGGACTGATGAAACAGACCTTTTCTCGGTTTAATGTTTTCGGTAAATATCAGCATTATGTAATCGGAAATTATTTGGAAAATCCGAATTTAGGATCAACTCATTCAATAGAATACTAGCTACATAAAAATCTCATGAGTCATGACTTCAAACTCACGACGCAGTAAACGACCACGAGGACACGTCCCTCACTGAGCCCGTGCATGCTGTCGTGAAAACTCCACGACCTCGACGACCACGTCATATCACCTGCCTTGGCGCCCTTCCTCCCGGCCCCTTATGTCACGCCCACGCATGCTCTGCATCGTCGCAGAACAATGCGCACGTAAGCCCTCCCATTCATTAGACGCTTCCACTTGCTGCAACTCAGTCTCATTTCGTTGGAACTGCAACCTTACCAGATCAGCTATTGACGTTCTACTTATACACACTAAGATTTTTGTATTCAATGCTTGATTGTCCGTGTTTTAAACTATTTGTATACATTGTATGGATAAAAAGCAATTGCGTGAAGATATTATGATCTTGAGATGTTGGTAGAAATGTACAGGTTTCCAACAATATGATTTTTAAAGTCGACACAAGGTTTTTGAAGTGTGTGGTCTCCCCACGTACACATCCATCCATGCATGACTCTAGGTATTAGATAGGCTACATTGTCTTCTTTCTTTTCTTAGAATAGAGGAAGTAGCACAAACCAGAAAAATCAATGATCTCGAGGGTTTGACAGAAGTGCACGTTGCGAGAGCAACTTGATTCCCAAAAAGTATTTTTTAACGTCTCTTTCACCATCCTTCCGTCCCTCCACCGGTCTATCTTTGCGTATCTCTCATGACGTTTACCCTTGAAGGAAAAGTCTAGTGTAGATCAAAACAATATGTTTATTTCTACTGTTGGTTTAAGGCTAAATTAAACCATTGAAATTTAAAATGAGAGATCTATGTACATTAAGCAAAGTAGTTAAATATTCTACTTATTTTACCACTGAATAGCCTATTTAATGAAAACACTATTTTTAAAATCGACGTTTTCACGGCATTTTCTATTTAAATATTTGGATGAATAAGCATTTTGACATGTCATGTTTCCTACGACAGTAATATTATTTTCTGATATAAACATGGAATCTCAAAGACTGACTGCTCAGTCGTCTTTATTAGAGTACAGATGATGATAAAGAAAAGAGAGAGGTGAAGGTGATGTTATGATATCATTATATAAACTTAAGATTATGTAGAAGTAATGAAATATTCTGCACAAGATTCTTTAAGGGAGATACCGAGGAAAAACATTATTCAACGAAGCAAACCAGAACACTAGATAGCATTCTTTCATAATATAATATGAGAAATTATTTATATGAAAGAGAAAATATGAAGAAATCTGAATGAAATGAGTGCCGATCTTAAGAACCACAAAGAAAGAATTCTCTGCGCTGATTCTATATTTTCAGTCTACCAGAACTATGATATGGATGCGAAAACTGAACTTATTACTTTATAGGATTAGACAGACAAAATGAGATTTGTGCTCCCAGTTAAAGCTTAGCCTCTTCTCGTCTTTTATTGAAGAGAATATGTCACTAAAGGACATGAGGCATATAAATGAAAAAAAAAGAAAGAAAAAAGAAGTCAGTTAAAAGCATTGGTGCAAAGTTTTAATGACAATTGCATCTATATCGTATTTAGTATATTTCCATTTACGAGTATGTGATATATTTTGTCAAAAGTGTAATAAATTAAAAATTCCTAACAAAATTCTTTAAAAAACGTCCATAAATTTGTACGTAGGTACCGGTCAAGGATCTGACCCTCTCATTCTCGGCAGATCTCGGCAGTATCGGTGGAGCTTTCTCTGTGAGCAGTTTTTTGTCAGATTCGGTGTGATTTGTTTGTGAGAAGCCGCCCTGAACTCTCTTACAAAGGAGAAAATAATTTAATATAGAATTTAATAATAATAATAATAATAATAATAATAATAATAATAATAATAATAATCCGATTAAAAAATATCACTTCCGTGCTAGCGTAGTTTTGATTTCACAATTGTGCAGAAGATTGCAACGTGTGTTATTTCTGTTTTCGTCATAGAGCATGCCGTATTAGTTTGTACACATAGTTCAGTTACCCCCTTTATTGAAAGTGGAAGAAGTAGTGCGTTTAAGATGTTTAATAGAAACGCTCGAGCAATAAACGGTGTCGAGAGATCTGGTGACACCTACTTGGATTCTCTAATGTTCCCTGAACAATATCGCTCATTTAACTTGTATTTTTCACAAACGTACAGCAGACCATCGAATTTCTCTTTCCAAATAAATTATCTGGTTATAATATGTTGACAATTAGATTCTCAAGAACCTAAAAGTAAACCACATTGATGACATCAATTTTTTACGCATTCTTAACGCATTTATCTGCCTCTCACAATGGACTAATTGTACTTATTCCGAAATCTGTCAAAATTCCTCTGCAAGTTACATTGAGTTTCCCATAAACATTCTAGCAAATCTATCACAATGATGCAAAAACGTCTCGTCGGTCATTTTTACCCAAACCCTGTTGATTGGATGTTCATATCAACTTATCAGTTTGACAAATAGTAATACTGCAAATTTGGTGTTAGTTTTTGATGTGCATACGTAGTTTAGAATTGAGGAATGTTTCTCAATTGTGTTCATAAGGACAAAAATTGACAATTTGGAGGCGATGAACAATGGCTAGTTTGCAGCGAGTGCTGGAGGGGGCGGCCAGACAGACGGCGAGTTAGTTACATCACTGATAACTAAGGAGACCAAGAGAAAGAAGTTCAAACTGCCGTCGACGGTTTGTTTTACGATTCTCAGCCACCAATTGCGCATCACGTTGCAAAGTAATGCTGACGTTCCGACCCTTTACTTCGTTCTTCATGTTACACTTGAAATGTGATTCCTTGCCATTTAAACTGTTCTTTTCTCGTGGAAAACAAGCGTTCAACCTCAAAGAAGGTAATTGTTAAACTTACCATTGAATGTTACTGCTTTCTTGGTTTCACAATTTCCAATTCATAATTTACAAAAATGAATTAATTTCTAACTATAATTTGAGTCATGGAAATATTTCACTAATTGATAGTTAGTGATTCTGGGCTAAGGACATTAGTCACAAATGTGTAGAGCATGTTTTTTTTCGGGAAGTGGCGGGGGTATTCTCCAGCTGGATGGCGAGATCCGGCGAAGACCTACCGTCGGCTAGTGAGGTATCTTCCCACCATCGGGGCACGCTCAAAGCTCCCGACCGGTCTCCCGACACGTGTGGTAGTGCAGAGCATGTTAGTGTACGCGTGTGTGTGTAAGGGTGCGGATAGGGCAAGGAAGAGGAAGGAAAGATCGCACGCGGTCCGTGGTCCGTTTGTTACGGCACTGCTCCGGCATTCGCCTGGTGCTGATCGAAGAAATCGCGGCGGCGGC
>BOPP01000104.1:4039651-4154715 GCA_017312745.1 Gryllus bimaculatus
GCGGCGGCGGTGGCAGGCGGCGGCAGCTCGTCGGCGCGCCAGACGAGCGAGTCGTGCATGCACGCGCGCGCCGGGGGCCGGGAGGGGGGCGGGCGTGCCCGTGCATCGTAAACAGCCTCTGCGGACGCCGCCCCATCGCCCGAATGAGCGCCTTAATTTACCGCGGCGCACGCGGGACGCAACGCTCTCTCTTGGCAACAGCAAATCGCACGAAATTAGGATGGTTTCCTCCTACTTTTCAAACGAGTAAACAGAAATAAATTTTCAATCACCTAATTATATTTGAGTACAGTTTGAAATAATTTTTGTGTTTTGAGAGCATAACGCACTGAAGAGGTTGATGGGTATATGTCCCTCAGGAATACCAGCAGTAAACAAAATATTTTTTATTTTTCTTAATATTCTGCTAATTAGAAGGTATCGATAAAAAAACTCTTCAGTCGTAGGTTTTCTACGGTGGGACTGACTAGGATAATCGCCAAAGGGATCAATGCATACTTGTAATGACACTTTTCTGCATCAGATACACAGAAATGAAAATAATTGAAGACTCAACCCTTTATTATTAGTAGTAGTGTTAACCACTAAACTGGTTTTCGTCATATAAAATAGGCATTATACATACTAATCCGTATTTATTTATTCGACAATTGCGAAGTGCTAATGTAATGAAAATATTTTTAGAATCGTTTTCGGATAATGTTCTCATTGGAATGCATTGTCGACCTTGACATACAGACATGAATGAAACATAATACATTTTAATAGAATATCTATCGAAATAAACATTCAAAATTCCACGTACAGTCAATGTTCCGATGCCATTTCAATATTCGTATACGACAAAATGTAATTATATTGCGCTATTGCAATCAAAATGGTACAATTCAATGCGCTAAACCTGTTTGAAATGTCACTGCTACCTCCGCGGGGCAGAGGCTTACAAGTGCGATTGTGGATGACGGTGTCTCACGATTTCCCCCGCGTCGCCCGGAGAAACGCAGGCGAACAGGCCATCGGTGCCGGGTCCCGTCGGCGACGCTGGGCCGAGAGCGCCCGGGCGCCCGGGCGGCGGCGCCTGCAGCGCTGCGGGGCATTGACCCACTAATCTCGGGCACCTCGAGAGAAACTCCTACGCCGCGGGTGGGTCTCCCTGCGCGCCCGAAAGCAGGTCGGGGCAACGCTCCGCAGCAACCTCCACTGGAGATGGAACCGCGCCGGGCGCGCCTTGAGGTCGCTACGAGGCCGAAGGGCCGTAGCTGCCTCGGTTTCAAATCCCTCCTCGGGCATGGATGTTTGTGGCTGTCCTCACGTGTTCCCTCAGCAGTTGCCAATCGTAGTAAAAAATCACAGTGGTCACTATATTATCTAGAAGCTAAAAATGAACTTTAAATAACAATAAGTCTGGCTTTTCCCGAGATGAATCACCGCCTGCGAAAGTTCAGCGACAATGTCTTTGCCACTGGAACGTAGCTGTGTTCGAATCCCGACGGTGGCAGATTTTCGACACTAGCTATATACCTGAATCGAGTTTAACAATTGTCTAGATAATTCTAGCGGGCGGCTGCCCTAGTCGGTAATTTCACCTGGTTTCTCCTAACAACAACAGATGAAATTCGGAACAGTACTCTTACAAACGGACGGCACACAGTCTTTCCTTCCTCATCCTTGTCCCTCCTCTCTCCTCACACTTATTTACTGCACAACACCACCAGACATTGAAGACAAATCCTCATTGGACGTTGTCGAAAGACATGTTAGAGCTTGTCCGGCCGAGGAGGTGCGCCTCCGGGGATGTTTTTATAGATAGAAACAACCGACGTGTAGGTCTGCGCCGGATCTCGCCATCCAACGGGAGAGAAACCCACCACCTCCTGGAATATAGCGTGCTTCACTTACTACTGGACTGTCCTTACTATTGGATCTAAGTATATTAGGGGTCCAGAAACAATAAATCCCACTCATTCGAGGTGAATCTCATACGATCCTCGAATTCCTTCAATATCTTGGTGAGAACTATTACAAAAATATCATCTAATTCCGAAATACGATGAATTAATTTGATTTTCTAACGCAATGATTATTTTATTTTCTGAAGTGTAAAGATAAGTTTAGGTAGTGCTTGATTTCTACAACTTTAATACCCGGAACACACATCAAATTAATTACTAATCAATAGAAATAGTTATACTTATAATGTAATTTAATAATTATTCCAGAGGTACCAGAACGCCGTTCCGACGCGTTCCGCCAGCAATAGAACCCTGAGTTTAGATATAATGAATTTTAATATTTGCTACGACTGCTATGCAGTTTTGATAAACGATCACAATGTAAAATACCGAAAAATGTACAACAGGTTGAAAATAAAATTTTTTAAAACTAAAAATATAATATATAAAATAAGATTCGAATAAAAAAAATCAGCAAACAATTCAGAATCATTTTTCGGATTTTAGGGCGTTAAGGAGCCGAATGCACCGTACCAATTCGTTTATGGGATTTTTAATTACGACTCAATCATATTGTATCACTAAATATTTACTGATCTGGCAAAATTTGTTTTTGTCAGCTGGTTGTCTGTAAATAAGTACACAAGTACACACCTATTTGAAGGAGGAACTGTT
Organism: Gryllus bimaculatus; assembly: GCA_017312745.1. NCBI lineage: Eukaryota > Metazoa > Arthropoda > Insecta > Orthoptera > Gryllidae > Gryllus > Gryllus bimaculatus. The sequence continues at coordinate 4,042,279 of BOPP01000104.1, forward strand.
GGATTCGTACATGATTTTAATGCATAATAGAATGTTTAATAATGGAAAATATATGCTTTTGAAAGTGAATTTTCCAAGTAATTTCTATTACATCTCACAAACACTATACGTTTCATAACATTTATTAAGTTTATTTTAGTTATGAATAAGCAAGTGAACAAAACAGATTTTGGATAAATATATTTTTTGTCATTCAATTAATAGAATGAACATCATGACGAAAATCTCTTATAAACATCTATTCACAATGTTACCAATTTAACCACAGATAAATCTACAAAATAGAAATCCTAAAATTTAAGTAAGACAAATTTTATGGAGGAGTATGTTTGGCTGTAATACTTTCACACGTTTTATTTGTGTGTGGAAACCTGATTTTTTGAGTCAACGTTTAATATTTGGAGCAATTCAATAAATGAATTTAATGATACTTTGCATTACGGTGCTCAGAATAACGATTTCTAATAGTTCACCAGTCTTCTGTGCGACTGAAACGTCAGAAGACTAATGATGTTTTAATACTGCAGCAGTTTTAACCCAAAAAAAAAAAAAAAAAAAGATATTTGGTATTACGACTTAATATCTAGATTGTATAAACGTTATCAGTTTGTCGTCATTGAGAATTTTCAGGTTTTTCGGGAATGTTCGATTCCTAGCTTTCATATTAATTTTGTCTCTATTTTGCTTAAGAAAACATCTGATCTCTCACATTTCGCGACTCTATGACTATCTTTCGTATTATTTTGATACTGCTATGATCACATATGAAGTCAGTATAATTCTTTCAACATCTAATATCCATTCCATTTGATACCTAAACCTAAATTTCTAAATTACGCGTTTCGGAGTAATTTTCTTACTTTAAAAACTGTTTTACAAAATAAAAAGTGTAATTCATAGCTTTCAACAAGATTTTAATTTTTTGAAGATACATTAAAATGTGATATAGTTAAATGGAGAACTGCAGTTTCCTCTGTCGTTTGAGAAGTGGCCGGGTTATTTTATTTTCGAATCTGGGATAAATTATTTTAATAAATATTTCGCAAATTACCTATACAGAAGCCTTGAATATGGAAAACGTCGAACGAGACAGTAACGAATGTGTCTGTACGCAAGTTGTACATTATACATCATAAATTGTTTTGTGGCAATTAAATGTGTAGGAAACCTGTGGTGCCACAACAACACATACTTTCTCGCATTATTTCTAAAGTTGCGATTTTCGAAAACTCAGAGAGTTCAAAGAAAATGAGACAAACGCCATTCTTTTAAGGACCTCTTTGCCTACCCATAGAAAAAATTACAGGAAAATGTGGAGCGGTTTTCGTGATTTTTTTAATTTGCCTAAATTTTAAGCTCAAACAACGCAAAAACTGCTAGTTTTTTTAAATGCCTACATTAACTTTTTTAAAGATCTGATTTTTACAACATACTGCTTGAAGCAACAATATCTATCTTCAATATTGTAGTTTTGAAATGTTAACTTTCTGCGATTTTCGAAAAAACGGAGAGATAGCCAAAAATGGGACTAGTAACATATTTTTTATCGCTCCTTATTACATATGAAATAAAAATTAAAAACGTTGGACTAGATTTTGGGAACAAAAGGTTTGATAAAAATTAAATTGCCTATATTTTGGAAAGCATGGCTACAAACCTAGCAAATTATTAAATCATTTAAATGTATACACTTATAATACCCACTGATCAATAAGCGTGAGATCACTTGGGAATATGATAATGGCAAGTAGAAATATTACACAACAATTTGCGCTTATGCGCAAAGTGCACACTAAATGAAACGTCACTCTAGTGTTTGTACGTACCACAAATAACTGAATAGATTCATGTCTGAACAGTTTAGTTTTCAGTTTTTTTTAGTTTCATCCGCCAGCGAGAATCGTCCCGCAGTCAATGTTAATGCGCCTCCCACCTGTGCGCGAATTCCGCAGGCATCACAATCGATGCTGTCTCAACCTAGGCATCACAGTTCCTCTTCAGAATCGTAACCACGTGAATTCAAACAACAACACAACGTGGTCTTTTCTCGGAAGGCCCTCCCGAGGCTTTATTTGATGATCTAACTCTGTCAACGAAATTACATCATCTGGCTGTGAATGCGGTGACAACAGCCAAGAAGGTTAAACATGGAATACATTCTAGGAGTCAGCACGTTCACCGTTCGTATAAACGACCTTCATTTCCAAGACAGTGAGGCACGTTTAAAATATACATAATCGAAAAACAGAACAGCAAGTTTCTTCTCCTTCTAATTCACCTACTTCGTGTTCTTTCTCATACACAATGTATCTGTGTATTTCTACTATTTGCGTTCCTTCCAACTAATAAAATATGAGTTAAAACCAATTTCGTTTACAATTACCAATTACGTTCAATTACGTTTAATAATTATATCAATAACTATCTTTTTACATTTTATTCACATCCAAAGTATATGTGAAGCTCACCCCATTTATCATTTACTCGAATAAACATTATTAATAATTTCCAATGCACAGCAATGAGCTTTGTCTCGAGGCGCATCACCTACAAATCCAATCCTCACTCATTACTTACTATTTTGTTGTAACTGTCTTCGTTACACTTAAATTCTACTCCAAATTTCCCAAAATATGTTTGAAATGTATTTATCTCTCTAAGAAATCCTCAAAAGGTACATGCAAGAGAATGACCTCTACAAGACGTGCATTCATATTCATGGAGGTTCATTACGCAATATATTGTTATTTCCAGTAATAACGAATGCCGTCTGCGCAACATTTAGAAACATGTAATATCCTACCTAAAAACAAAGCAGTATAAAGTAAAAACTCGAAACAATAGTATAAACTCAAAACACGTTGTATGACCTTAATGTCTGCCCTTAAACACAGGCCTAAAATACAAGGGTAAGTTAATAAGTAGCTGCCCTTCCCTTCTAATCGTCTGTAGGTTCTCTGGACACCTATGAGCACTTACCACCCTGAAGATGACATCTTTCAGTTTTCTTATGGTAAATTTCAGCGATATTACCTAACGTTCGCTGGGTGAACTACTCTACATTTGCACCAAACAAGAACAGGTTTCCGTAAACCGTTTTTTGTGATCTCAATGTGTATCAAACGCTGAAATATTTAGAAGGCTTTCTGCACAATGTGAGTGCAAAATTTTCCTTGGCAAAGAGTTTACCAGTAAACTGAACTATTCAAAAGCAAACAATCACGGAGAAACGACGTCCAACCTCATTCACTATTCATACTAATATTTAGCAAGTCCATGCCGTGATTCTGAATAAACGAGGAGTGACTATTGATATAATGGCAAACCACATGCATATTTGTCAGGTCCTGCACATTAAAATGCAGAGATGGATGGCCGAAAGTCGCGGATCCGTATACCGGAGCCCAAGCTCTTCAAAATCTGTACTTTGAAGTGTCAAGGCACTTAGGGCACAGTTCCGACCATGTTATGTCTGAGTTCCATCAGTTAGACCCTCTTAAAGATGAAGAGCAATTATGTGCCACCGACCCACATGTGCAATGCATATATATATATATATATATATATATATATATATATATATATATATATATATACACCTAAAGTACACACATGGCTTGCTGCTCAATCGAAAATTCTTTTGCCGAAGGTATCGGAAAGCAGGTAAAATGGGCCAAGTACATTGAAAAGCGTAAACCTATGTCTCTTTAAAAAAATTGTACTGTAGATGTAATCAATTATAAATATCGATTGCAAATGCTTATTGACTTATCCAGTAGTAATTCTTAAACTTTGTTAAAAGAATACTGCCTGAACGTGGCGGTCTGTCTTGTACTTGACAGCCCGCGAACAGGCCAGGGGCTACCAGCAGCGTCCGGGCCTCGCGGCTACGGGTTTAAGGGCTACGTGTGGTTAGCACGAAGACATACCTGCGCCCTATTCGGTCTTCTCAACCTGAGAAGTGAGTTTTCTCATAATCAAACAGCAACACATATTAGGACATTGCAAGGAAAACGCACGCTATAATCTTGACCGCCCGGGACCCGAACCCGAGGTCACGTCAAGGAAAGCGAGCACGATGACCAATGATCTAAGGAGCGAGGGCTAAAAGAATACTATTTCTACTATGTTGTGTTGAAAAGTGGCAACTAAGGGGGAAAACGAGAGATAAGACCAGTAGAATTGAGCTTCATGAGGTGGTGTGTACTCTTGGACAAAACTGGAAAGACCAGAATATGTTAACATGGAATAGATCAAAAAGAAACCCTGCGGTAACTAAGAGACTAGGAAACAGAACTCTACAACAACATTACGTTACGGAACACATGAAAAGAAGGGCCAGGGGGAGGGTCTCCTTGGAGAGATTCTACTTGGAGAGGGTCTCCAGTAGAATTCACTTCGTATAAAGCTACCTTGACTTGAAAAGTCCGTATACATGAAAGTATGGGAAAATACCTATCAAAAGGCGGCCGTGGAAGTAAAAAATGTAAAAATAATACAACTTAAGAGTACTAACACGTAAGGGTACTAACGATATCGACGATTTTTCTCGAGTCCTGTCACATAAGTGTAACTTCAAATTAACTTCTGCCATAGCATGACACACAGTTTTTTAACTGTTTTTGACGTAAATAAATAAATAAATAAAAATTACAACATTTGGATTTTGGTGCCCCAAAGACTTTGGAATTGCGCAACTGGTAAGGCAGTTCTGGTGGATCAAATGCAAAGTTTGGAAGAATGTGAGGGAGGCACGTTTCATCGTTGACACAAGAAATACTACATTTCAACATATGAAGGCAATTTCGTCAATAATATAAAACACGTGCTTCCAACATTCATTGAATTCACAAATTACTCTTGATGATACAATATAATCCTGATTTACGCTGATATAACACAAATATTAGTAAACAAGAGAAAATGTTATTACCGGTGCTGAAAAAATTAAAATTTCCACTAGAGAATTTAAATAGTGCAATCAACATTGAAAAACCTTTAGACATTTGTTTACTTTTTAATATGATGTGATGTTTCCCCTCCGTGTTCCTCCTGATAACTTGAATTATTCGCCACTTTTTCAGCTTCAAATAAATGGACACATTTGATAAATATCGTAATATGAAATTCACTTCATTACATACTTTGCTCGGCTCTCGAATGTTAATAAGTGTCAGTATCATATATCATACCAGAAAGTTCTCGTGAACTCGAAGGAAAGAACTCTCAAAACCAGAGCACCGTGTAAGAATAGAAATGGCTCTCAAATATTTATTCACTTAACACATAAGTCACAGACACTGAAGTTACTCCTACTCGATTTTTTCAATTCCCGAAAGTGAGAGTGCAACAGTAACTTACCTGGAGAATGCAGGGAGGCCCCCTTAAGAGCCATTCACGGAACGCTCTATACTTCACCACTGTGTTGGCTTCACAAACGCGAGGACCTCGGTGGGTAACGCATCAGTGAACACCGCATTCTTTTTGCTTTTCGCGTGAATCATTGTGCAGACACCGAGTTTGCCTGCGGTGGTCGGAACTTGGACCCGTCAGTGGAGGAAAAATTTATCAAGATCTTTACGTACTATCGTCGGACGAAGTCCAAAGCACAATTGAAGCTTGCTTTTTCGTTTAAGTTACTGTCTATATAAATAGGCAAAAATAATATAATAAAAGATGCCTAAAATATTTTACAGATTTGTATAGAATTCTATTGTAAAACAAATATTGAAATTTAATCCTGGGATATTTTGAATGATCGCACACTGATTAGATAACATTTTGATATGGGCGTGAGTGTTTAAAACGTAGAAACAAAATATATTTGAAATTTGAAAGCATGTAAGATGTCCGAGATTGTTAGGGAAGTAGTCTTGCCACGTAAAATAAGGCATTAATTCAAAATTGAATTCAATTTAGTGTATTCGAAAGAACTGCTCTATGTTAAAGAGTTCAAACGGACAGAAACATTACGCAGCATTGCAACTCTGAGAAAGCCGGGAGATGAAAATAATGTCTGTGATTTTACTGATACCCTGTAAAATCTTTCTCGGGAAAGAAAACCGAGGGATTCGAGTCTCACCACGGGCATGGGCGTATTTGTGTACGTCTTTATGTGTGTGTCGATCTTTCATTCCTAGTCATCATCATTACCTCATCGTCCATACCCCCAAGGCTAACAACTTGGGTGATAAAAATCGAGATTCAGTTAAAATGCTGATTCCCCCCTCAGAACGGAACTTGCACCTGCTGAAGCCGGATGTACGCGTGGTCCGAGTTGACATGTACGCGAAAAAAAAATTTGACATTTGAAAATATTGAATTACATTACAGCGCTGTGGCCTCATGAACATTTTTACACCATTGTGTGTATATTTAAAATGCACCAACAAAACACATTTGAAAAGAATGGCTTCCGTTTTTTGATGACCTGTTGAGATTAAGCCTCAGTTCCGTCGTGCGCCATCTCCGAAGGCAACTCCCCGGCTTAGGTGGCTCAGGGCATCAGTTGATGTCACTGCAGGACCTCTGAAAGAAAGGTCATAGGTTTCGAGTCCCGTCGGTGGCAGGAGTTTTGACCACAGCTACTAGCATTAGGTCGAATTCAACCGCAGACTGGAAGTGAATTCTAGCGCCCGGTTGCTCTGATCGGTAGATTTCTGTGGTTTATCCGGTCGGTACCACGCGAATGCCGGAGCAATGCCGTAACAAACGGTCCACGGACCTTGCACGACCTTTCCCTTGCCTTCCTTTTCCTTTTCTCACCTTAGGTTACACACGCTTAATGTAATAAATTACCACACTTCTCGGGGAACTAGGCGGGACATTAAAGCTAATCCCAGCAGGGGCGATACCCCGCAGGTGAGAGATAACTTGTTGGGGAAACCCCGCATGCCGACAGATAGGGCGGCGACGGATATCACCATCCAGCGGGTGAAGATCACAGCCTCATTCCGCGATAAAACATGCACTGCACTTACGGAACAAATGACTTAAGCCGTTTCTCCCAATCAATCAATCAATCAACCGAATGTAACATTGGCGCTGGCAGTAAAGGCTTCTTTCTTCTACGCGACTATCCCAAAAAGGTTTCGCTAGTTGTAAGGTTCTAAATTTATAAGCGATATTATTGTTACATATTTTAAAACTTGGGGGTTTTAGCAAGCGTCCTCTCAAAGACCGATATCAAAGAGGTTTCACATCAAAGGAGGTGGATGAGAATAGGTGTTCTTGTTTTCTACACTTATCACTTCATGAACTTTGATGTCTCCTCCAACGGATCACGAGAAAAAATTAATTCCTTTCCAATATGAACACAGGACTAAATTTAGAGATGTTCTCCACATTTGAAGATTCACATGAAAAATTAAAATATTGTTTTAAACAAAAGTTCATTGTTCGTCACAGGAGACATCACTCATTCACACAGCTTCATTCATTTCATGTTAATTGATTAGGAAGTGTCAATCCGTGGGCACTCATTTTACTTTCGCACCGTTACTTGCTAAGAAGAGAAAGTAAAGTAATCCTGTACCAGGAAACAGTGTATTTTCGATAGAAAAACTCTTATTGCCGAGCCCTGGTAACGAAAAATGGATAAATAGTTTTTCTTTATATGGTAAATTACTTTCTCTAACATGTGTATTACACCATGTTACAAAATTTTATAACACAAATTAAACACCAATAAAGCATGTAACAACATGTTTTATAACACCATGTAAAACATCATGTCTTGTAGGTCCTTCATACTGAAAAATGGAATGGCAGCAAAAAACTATCTGTCTGTGGTGAAAGTTAACGCCAAAACCGTTCAGCCGATTTTCTTAAAATTGGCATTCTTCCATAAATTTTAATAAACACGAGAAAAAACGGATATTTTGATTTTTGAGTTTAATCAAAATGTTTGATTACATTTTGTCATCGCTTAGGATAAAGGACGTTAAGAGAACGGTGCATTTCTCATTTTCGAATTAAGTTGTACGAAAATCGCAGAAAGTTCACTTTTTTCGTTGTCTTCGTCGAACTCCAACAGTGAAGATAGAGATTTTATCCTTAATGAAATATGTAAAGAAATAATGCATGTAAAAATGTAATAAATGAAGACAAAACTTCAAATAAAAATAAGGTCGTACACTAGTTGTTGAAAATGCGAAACGTTTTCGCGTAATTGTTTATGAAATTTAGGCAATTTAAAATTTTTTAAACAATTATTTTCTGAAAAAATGGCTCCAAATTTTTTCTATAAATATTTGTTTTGTAAGTATTCAAGAACGGTAAAAAATTGGTGATAGTCTCACTTCCGGTGAACTCTCTGTATTTTGGAAAATTGCAAAAAGTTATATCAAAACTACGAAGTTGAAATTAGAGATTTCTTCCCTTAAACACAATCTGTTCAAATGTCAGCTCTTTAAAAATGGTAATTTAATTTTTTTTTAAAGGGAGTCATTTTCGAATAATTTCTGTTTAAAATTACTCCAACTTAAAAAAAACACATTTTCTCAGCAATTGAAAACAGCAAATTTAGAAATAATGCAAGAAAGTATGAGTTGTTGTAGCACCTCTAGTTTGTGGGTAAACTATTCTTTGTGTTCCACTGCCCCCGATGTACTGCTCGGCCGCGCGTGCCATTTAGGGGCGCGTCTTCCACGCCGTTGCGTCGCGCCGCGCCACCTGCGGCTCCAAATACGTGCGGCGCCTTCTCGGGCGGTGGCCGTAGCGGGAGACCAGCCGCGTGCGGGACACGCAGTGGTCAACGTCGACAATCGAGATAAAAAAAATGTATATTAAATATTATACGATATCTTAGGCCAGGGCTTGCCTCTCAATGCTATGTGACGTCACTAAAATATGCTCGCTTGCTCGGACGAGAGCCTCGGAGTTACGCGGCGTCAGCCGTACGTACAGTGTTCCATTGATGGTACACAAGTGGGGGAAAATGGTTCTCTACGTTTTTAAATGGTTATTACTATTATTATTTAAATGTTTATTACTCAATAAAAATATGAAAAATTAAAAAAATGGAAAGTGGATTATTTCATAACACCAAGCAATATCCGGCACTATTTATCTATCTCTAGTACTGTAATTCTACTTCCATTCTTTAAACACATAACATTTTTGGAGAAGACAGTTTTAACATACTAATGCAATGTTACAAAATATAATAATTTTTGTAGTATTTATTTAACGACGGATTGTGTTTAAACACACCCATAGCTGGGAAATACAATTACTGTAAGCACTTATTTATATGGATTAGCTGATGTACTCGCTGTCTCCACTCCTTTAGTGCTATTCCCGGCCAAAGGTAATTTATATTAGTTTTCGAAAATCTCGCGGCCTGCGGAGATTCGATCTACGATCTTTACTGTCCGTACGCCAGACGCTTACCACTTCAGCTACCACGACTGCCCCATCGGAAATGTAAGGGCAGAGGCGTTGGTGCGGACGATCTTCTGTGGCGCTGTTTGATTTCAGGTGCTGAGGAGGCCAAGCACTGGAAGGAGACGGCGGGACGCCCACGCCAGAAAATAAATAGTCGGATAGATTAGTATGTACTCGGCTTCTGACGGCAGGTTTTTCCCCCATCAGGGGTTTTTTTCCTGAGCCGTACCTTATGGTCTCTTTTCCACGGCTTTGATGCTATGGAGAGACCATTTGGGGTGAATACTAGAATTCGAAAGATTAGAACGCGAAAGGATTTATGTATTGTAATGGCTTTAAGGCCTTCGGCCTAGCCACATAGGATCAAGTAAGCTAATTTGTTTGTAATAATTACCTATTAAATAAATAAAATAAATATAATAATTTTAGTTCGTCCCGAACCAATTACACAGGCACACAAAATTTAAAAAATGTAAATAAGTAAAATAAAAACGACCCATAGGTTTGACACGTTTCTCTACGTATGCCAATGCGCAGAATTCGAATCTGAAGCTACAATTGCGTCATCATGTTCTACTTTTTTTATTCGCGGAGAACCACCGTGATTTCGTATTTTTTTTGTTTTGTTTTCAGGGGTTGTAGTTCGACCCAAGACTAGACACATGTTTCTTTATTTTTGTCAAAGCTCTGAATCCGAATCCTAAGCCAAAATTGCCATACTACCTTTCAGTTGTTTTTTTAATGGCGAAAAAGCAATGAAATTTATAATCTTACGGTGGTTTTTCGCAATTACAAAATCTGGAGGGTGGTTGCGCAATTGTGGCTTCAGAATCGGATTAAGTGCGTCAACATACAAAGAAAAACATGTGTCAACTCTTTGCATCTGACAATAATCTCCGAAAAACAAAATATACAATGTGACGGTGGTTTTTCCCGATTTAACAAATCTATCTTCAATATTTTCTCATTACATGATTGCAGGCTATCTGTAAAATCACAGAAATTATTTTCATCTCTCGGGTTTCTCAGAGTTGCAACGCTGCGTAATACCTCTGTCTATTGAACTATTTAACATACTGCACGAATACACTAAACACTCCGCCATTGTTACGATATCTACAAAAGGAAACCTTTCTTCCCAAACCGAAAGAAAATTAACATGTGTAGATGGTCCCCCACCCATCTTTCCTGAAACATCGGCAAAGGTTCACTGGTTTTCGTTATCGGCAACCGCCATCTGCCCCTCCCACCCCCCTTTGCCCAAGGGGAAACTGAACTCTGACGTCATAACTCCGCCAGTAGGCAAACGCTGTCTTCGGCGAAAAGAAAATGACAGAGGGTGATGTCAATTAGAATCTCTGGTGGAATAATAGTGGTATTAAAATAGTAGTGCTACAGAGTGGCACTGACTTTCCCGTATTCGTTTCCTATTTCCTTTGGTCTCGGCTAGTTATGTGGACTTGCCACATACTCTTGTCAGCTACCATCTATCGCCGACCAAAGTACATTTTTTGACATTTTCTCAATTTTTCGGTTTCCTAATAATATAATCAAAATATTATTTTAAGAATACTAAAGAACTGTAAAATCTCGTATTAAATGACAATTTTAAAAAATTGAGGCCAATTTTTAGAAAATGTCGTTTAAACTCTACTGCAAAGGCGAAATTTGAAGCTCTTTTTAACAGAAATTTTTTGAATTATCGAAAAACTTCATTAAAAGTAATTTGAAGCACTTTAACACACAAATACAATAGTATTTACAAATTGTTAGAAATGTGCATATTAATGGCGCCAGAGATCTTTCAAAAAATTGATTTGTGTAATTTTTGAAAAAACAAAAGAATACAGAGAAATTAATTTTATGTCTTTTTAAACATAGGAATTCGCACCATCCACACGAAAAGTTTGAAGAAAAAATGTTGAGCCGTTTTTGAAAAAAATGCCGTTTGAACATTTCTGAAAATGCTGGATTTTGAGCTAGTTTCCACAGAAAACTAATGAGTTTTCGGGAAATTTTATATAACATTACTTACAGCAGGAAAGACGGACGGACAAACGTTTTGAAAAAAAAACTTTTTCCATATCAGTGGACCCCAAAACATGTATTTCCGTTGAAATCTCGAAATCAATTTCCCACAGCATTACAGAACTTTCCCCATACTACGTATATTACTCCGTATATACGTAGGTATACGGGAAAGTAAAAAGGCGATCATAAAGAATGTACAAATTATAGACTTATTACTGAGACAAATTCTGTTTCGAGAATATATGTGTAAATTATCAAGACTAGACTAGAAAAGTCAATCACGGACGTAGAATTTTTTTTTTATTTTTGAGCAGGGAGGTTTTGCATTGATGGAATATTTTGCGGTCGTCAAATAATAGATAAAAGGCTGTAGAAACTCATGTGGTCTTTATAGATCGTGGCTACTGCTACACTACAAGAAATGGCGTCAGCGGCAAATATCCTCGCTAATCTTACTACTACTACGCGTAAATATTATATGGTACAACTTCATCGGAATTCTTGCATTCTTTTGAGTTTGTTGAAAGCTTCAGGCAGACTACTGGATATCAACCCAAGTTTAATGATAAACTTTTTAAGATTAAAGCTTATTATCACAAGTAACATTTATACAAATTTAAGCGATTTTGTTGTCAATAAACACTTGAATAAGATCACGGTATAAATCCCAGAGATGGGGAGAGTATTTATTACATACCTTTCAATATAATTATTTAAAATTCAAGAGCTCGAGTGCCAACCAATGAATACTCAACCGTCTCAATACACGCCTCTAAAGTGCGCTGCATTACTGGAAACATGTCTTTACAACTCCCATATTACCAAGGTACCTGGGACTGGCGCATACGACACGGAAGTTCCATCTACACGAAACATAAAGCAACGAAACAATATTAAGCATTCAAAAGGAATTATCACATAAATTCTGACAGTGGTGTATATAGTATAGAAGTACTGTATACAATTACTTTACCTATACCAACTACGTCACCTCCCCCTCTCGGCTATTTTTATTACACATAAGGATCTAGAAATCCCTGAGATGTATAAATATGGACACATTCGTGAGTCAATTGCTTGTATCTTACAAGTTAGTTACTATATACCGTTTTTATTACCGTACGCCTAGTTTAATTGATGCATATATTTTTACTTTCTCTTCTTAATTCACAAGAAGAGAAAGTATTGCAATCGTGCAGCTGGAAAATGTGGTTCTTGACAGAAAAACCCTCATTGCCGGGCTCTGGTAACCAAAAAGTTCATAATTCCTATTTATACAGTTAATTACTTGCTCTAACAAGATGTATAGTCAGATTCCATGTTTTGTGAATCCTTGATACCGAAATCGTTCGACTGTCCCTCTGTGTGCGTGAGTATGTGTGCATGTCCGTCTGCGGTCAACGCCAGGGCTTAAACCATTCACACGATCTTCTTCAAAATTAATATTCCCAGATCGATCTAAACCAACTCAAGGCCCTTCGAATTTGAAACGGATATTTTAATCTTGTTGGGTACTTCACAAGAAAACTTATAATTTTCAAAACTTTCTTAATAATGGATTTACAGTTTTTTTGAAACTTGTCCTCCGATAGCGTAAAGGACACTTAAATAATGGTGCAGGTCTCATTTCCGTTAAAATACCTAATACTTTGAAAAATGCAAAAGTTCAAATTTTTGTCGGAGACTTCCTACAACTAACATATTGAAGACAGACTTTTTTCTTTTAATGAAATCTGTTCCTAAAGATTGATTTTGAAATAAAATCATGTACAGTTTTTGAAAAAATTGAGTTCTTTTCACATAATTTTGCGAGAAAATACGGGGGAGAAAGTACGTCGTGTTTTAGCACCACTAGCTCTCAAAATGTTTTCCCCGGGTAGAAAAAGGTAAGGTTAAGAGAATCGCCATGATTCATTTTTGTTGAACTCTCTGTATTCTGCAAAAGTTGAAAATATTTGAGAAAGTATACGCGATTGTAGAACCACTAGTTGGTTTTTGAAGGACTATTATGTCTGGTCTGTTTGCAAATACTGTTTTATCAGTTCTATTTTCTCCGTCTCAATAAATGTTGAACAACGAAGTTGACAAAGACTGTATGAGGAGTGTAGTTGTAGTATGCAGTGTTTGCCTCTTCTATTAGCCTAAACTTTGTCTCAATGCTTTATGAATAATTTGGAAAACATTTTTGTGGTTGGTGTCGCGAGCGTACTACACGATCCAGTGCAAGACGGATTTACTAGCTTTGAAACTCGGGGTCCAGATGTACTCACAAATTATTGGACGGCTTGGTTATTTATAAAGTATATCGCCTGCAATCGACATATATTCGAAAGAAATATATTCCCTTCGACGACTTAGGTCAATATTCCCGTAAGAGAAATGCATTGTTTTTCCCAGGAGGCGGCAATGTTCCTCGCCCGCTTGAACGTGAGTGCCAGCGCCAACATTCAAATTGGCTTATGAGTAGGGTTCCCTCCAGGTACCTCCTTCGGATAGGCACGGCCCCAGCCGGCAAACGCTCTAAGCTCCCAGCAACTGGCCTCTCGACATGTGCAATAATGGAGTAAGTGTGTGAGGTAAAAGGGTAGATGAAGAGAAAAAGGATGAAAAATAAAAGATCACTCATGGTCCATGACCCGTTTGTAAGGGTTCTGCTTCAGCATTTGTCTATTATTGATCGGAGAAACCCCGGAAAACTACCAATCAGAGTAACCGGCCTCTGGAATACTCCTTGGGGAATGGTTTAATTTTAACCAGCTTATGTAGCTAGAGTAGAAAATCCCCCACCGTCGAGACTCGAGCCCTACGTCTTTCCGGTCCGAGTCGTTGCAGAGACAGCCACAATGGAAACTCTGAGCTAACTCAGCCGGTGTTACTGTGCGAGTCTGTACATCAACTTCATTTCGGACGATCTTCCGTATGCTTTACACCGGCGTCTCACTTCGTCTTGACCAAAGACAGAGCAGCTAAGCACGGTTTTCGGAGAAGATTCGAACTGTCGGAAGTCATGAATACGCTTTGGCCAAGAGCGTACATTGATTTAGCGATCTCTAGTAAGTCGACAATTAGCATTCAGGAATTCCCAAACTTGCATGTATGTATCGTTTAGGATGTCTACATTTATTGAGGAAAGAAAATTCACAATACGGCATTTGAGATAAGAAAAAAACGTTGTATTTGACTGCCTATCTTTGGACAATGGGCATATGCCAGTTAAATTGGAACCGAGGTAAATCTGGAATTCCAATGATTAGTAAATGTCCTGCCACTATTCTGTACTATGAAATATTTGAAAACCACTATCACCAAAAATGTGTGAAGAGACACCTAATCAAGTGACGTACTACGAGCCCAAAACTCGAGCTAGTACTTAACTAACAACTTAACCTGAAAAAAACAACACTGAATTAAGTATTTTCTGAAAATATTATTCTTACAAATTATTTTGTAGAGCTCTTTTCCAACTGCTCTTTTCAATTATCAAGGCTAAATTCGAGTACACGGTTAAATGAAATAACCAACTATTTAGAGGGTGTTAAAGCTAAGCTTTAAATGTTTTCGCATATCCAACGCAATTTGAAAGAAAAGTGAAACTAATCAATGCGTCTGAAAGACAGAATAATTATGCAATAAATTGGTAGTTAGAAATTAAATTAAAGGATGGTGCGAATCGCAGTTATATTTTTCTAGATTGCCTATTTTGAGAAGAGAAGTGTGTACACCACTATCAATAACCACATTACTTGCGTGATAAACGAAAAGAACTCCAACACCACAGTAAAGTGGTTATCTGATGGAGACTTCTGTACTGAATATAGAGTACTCACCAAATATCCCAAAAAGGAGAGCATACTCCGTAGGCATTAAATCGAAAATTGTCACGTAAATAAAAGAAAAGCAAAAATAAATTCATTGAGAGTGCACAATATCCCACGAGATAATTAAAAATAATTGAATACAGAACTTAAATTTGGACGTTTATTTTAATCTCTTTCTAATGTACATACAATTTAAGCAGGGATCGTTATTTCTTGTTCGCGTTCAACTCTTGTCAGAGTAACGTACATATTTAATGCGCTTAAGTTACAACTTTGTGGTAAAGTTATTAATATTCGCATTGTATGGACATATTTTGAAAAATAAAATTTTAACATTGAATGAAAGAGCAAGTAATATGCTTTTCGAACAGGCTTTATGACCTCGAACAACAAATCAATCAATTGAATCAAGTCTGTTTTCAGGTGAGTTTTGCAAATGCAAGAATAATTGAGATTGATTTATGATGAGCATTTTTGGCATGTATAATGTTGTTTACAGTTATTTTGAAACCCATTTAGTTGAACTCGCCATTAGTGATTCGGCAGCTTAACACAAAGGTGTCATCTGACAAAATGGCGCGGTGTCTTCATACCATGTTACCGGGAACACACATCAAGACTTCTTTCAAAACTCTCTTCGTATATCACATTATTAATCTAAAGTGTTCGCCAGTGTCATTAAAACATTGAGTGATTTGCCACGTTACAAGTGAGTATGGTTAACACCTAGCAAATCCCACTACACTGCTAATGAACAGAATTTCTTTCGACATTCATCTTAATAGGTAACAGATAGTATGTGTCATGTGTCAAAAACGAAGTCAATGGTATATTGCTCTTGAAATGATCCATGAGATAAGAGCACTCGGAATATAATAAAACGTATCGATAACAATCAAAACGCAATGAATTACGACACATACTGTATTAACACATAAAGGAATGTCAGAGACATGTCTAGTTATACAAGAAGGTAAACAACGGAAAAAATGTTGAATAAAAAAAGTAAAGAATTAATAAAGCAATAAACTAATACACTATTAATAATAACAAAACCTGTACATAGGGCTTAAATCTTCGATGTGAACGAATGTTTAAAAAAAATAAGTCTACTGTCAAAATTAGCTCTTTCTGACTCACTGGGCCTCTAATCGAGTTGAAGCGCAGGTTAAAAATCGCTGAAGCGAGCCCGTTGCGGGGGCAGCGGCGCCGGAGGCTTCCGCGAGCGGCGAAGAAGAGACTAACTTTCTGAGCTGCTTGCTGCGGAGGGCGGCGGCAGCGGCGGCGGCGGCGGCGGACCTGGAGACGTCGGCGACGAGCGCGTGCAGCATCGGGCCCTACAGGTTGACAAGCGGCGTTCCGCGCGGCGCTAAAAGACGAGCTAAGAGGCCGCTCGTAAATTACGTCACGGTCGACAGCGCGACGAGAGTTTGGTCGAGTGCGGCGATGTGTGAAGCGGCAGAAGGCCGGGGACGGGACGGGACGGGACGGCCACCGCGGGCGACTTGCCCGCCTTCGAAAACAGAGCGCGCGCGCCGCTTGGCCCAACGGAGGCGACATCGATGACCGCGGTTTCAAAACGTCGATGGTTCTTCAATCCCACAAGCGCTCCACTTCCAATCAGGGAAACGAAAACCAAACAGAGCACGCATCCGCAGGAAACTACCCAGACCAGTTTTTGACCCACCCTCAACCCATCGCACAGACAACTCCGCGAAATAATTCTAAAGCAATAATAGATTCAAAATGTAACTCAACTCATTATCTCTGTATGTAATGTATTCAAACCCGTTGCGAAAGAGGTTGTACACCTGAAATCAAATAAATTTTTTAAAAATAGATGTTTCTACAAGTATATCGATGCTTTAAAGTACTCATCTATCTTGAAATAAAGTTTTTTCATAAAAAATGAAGTTTTTGATTTTTTGTTTGCTGTGCATGTGTATTTTGAATCCTTAAATCCCTTTGTTTCTAATTTTTTACTACGCGCATATGCCATGTCCCACGGCCATTTGCTGTTCCAGTGACCAAGATCGCAACAAAAAAAGGTAATTTCTTGAGTCATTATAAAAAATGCAATTTAAACTAACGTGAACTCCATATGTTGTCACATCAAAAGAAGAATATATTTTTGGGGCTAATTCTTTCTTACAATTGAGGAACTAGTGGTCACAGACAACTACTTTAGAGCTAATTATTCTTAACCTGACTTTTCCCTAAAGTTATTTTTTCTGGCTTTTGACCCGACTCGAAACATTATAACTCTTCTAATTTTAAAGATATCTTTATAATTCAATTTTTATTTAATAGCAGAAAGTCAATTTTTTGCCTATACTAAAATTATTATAGAAAATGCAAATTAGTAATAATACATTACTCTATTAATTGTTATTGACACCAGTGATTTTTAAAAGTTCAAATTCAGATCTCCGCATAGTGCTCGCCAGTTCCTTATGAATCTTCATATTTATATACAGGCACTAAAGTATAATACAAGAAACAATCTTAAAAAGGATAATGTATAGGTTCATGAGTTATGATGTTTCAAATTATACCCTGTTTCTGATATGAAAAATACAGGCATATGGGATGAAATAAGTAAAAAACATTAATTTTTTCAACTTTGTTAATATCTAATCAAACGATTGATAATGATTAAATTCAGATTTATGCTACAAATGAAAATTGTAAAACTCAGGTAGACAAGTACTTTAAATCACAGTATATTGAAGCTGATGTTGTTTGAACATCGATGTTTTCTGTTCGATGTTTGTAGGTTTCGAAGTTCTGTTCGCGCGCATTCGTGTGTGTGTGTGTGTGTGTGAATTTTTAGTATTTTCTAGTGAATGTAGGGAATAGGGCGGAAAGGTATTTTCTCCTGTTTACCCATAGGGCCAAAAAATCGAGGTCTTTAAGCGGGATCTAGCGCCTCAACTGTCCATCAAAAATTTAAAGTTAAAAAATAATTTTGTAGGGAATTTTGTTTTTATTGTAATGGTGTAATGGATATTTCCATAAAAGGAATATCTGAAATATATAATCGGAGCAATGAAAAGTAAAGCATTTCTTCCATTTGAGGTGCTCAACCTCAAACTTGATTTCAGCCCTCAACAAACATATAGAAGCGATGAAAAAAATATTTCATCCGTTTTTTTCTTGATTTTTTCCTGAATTGGCTTCGTTTTTTAGCACCAACTGTTTGGCGTCCCTTTATGAGCTACACACGCGACAATATAATATGGAATTAAGTGCCAATGCTCTTTTGAAAATCAAAAGCAAGAGCCACAAAAGACGCCTATAAAGTGTTTGAGTTTATATTGGATTTTGTAACTCAAGGACTATTACAATCAACTATTGCTGAAGAAAAATATAAGTTGTTAACATAATTTCCTTCGGCCTCAAAATTATAGAGTGAAGTCTGAGCAACTAAATCAAGAAAGAAACTTTTTCCATTCCAACCAAACACACAAACCCGTAAGTTATTACTTATGAGTTAAGGATATGAATAGAATGTCTCCACAGGCAATAACAAATTAAAAAGTGATTAGATCTTTATAAAATATGGCGCTACTGAAATAACATCTGGCGGTACAAAATGGTGGCATTCGCTTCGCGCAATTCCGAGTGAGTGGGCGGGCGGCAAATGCTCTTGCATACTTGTGCAAGAGCAGGAGGTCGGCGTTGCGCGTACCCAATTGTAAAGGCACTGTCTGTTTCAACTAAATTCACTATCAATTAGTAAAATAAACCAAAACTTTTGATTTATTACAAAGAATTACGCCATAGAACATATTTATTCTGTAAAAACAAATAAATGAAAAAATGGTACAAAATATAACAAAAATACGACCAACATGGGAGGACAACCCTGATGAAATAACTCAGAGCTTCTAGCACCCGTTGCTGAAGACTGAAAAATGTCCGTACTCGCAGATTGCTGATTGTACTCATCTAAGTGAGATATCTGCAACAGAGGACCTTATCTTCGAGACTCATTCTATTGGATTCCGAGAACGCAGACGACAATAAAAACACCAAACTAAATTCGATTCCTTCATGTGGCATGGTTGGTTGCCTATACGTGGCAATCAATGACAATAATCACAAATAGCGCAACATTCCATCTGCCCTCCCATCAAAATCGCTTCGCGTTTCCCTAGACGACCGCGGGAAGAACATATTGATAATAAAGCATGAAATGAAACAACCTAAACTTAGTATTAAAGAAATCAATTGTTTCTACTCTTTATTATAATGAATTATTTATATGAAACTTTGATTTCGTTTCGTTATTTCCTAGTATTTTATTTCGTATTGATCGTAATTCAATGAATTTTACACTCATCTTAAACTTACCTCGTGGTCTCTGGAGTCACGAACCAATATGTGTGTGTATATATATATATATATATATATATATATATATATATATATATATATATATGTAGATAGATAGATAGATAATTCAATTTCAACATAGACTTGAAATATTCAAAATATTATATTAAAAATAATGTGGAGAAATGATAGAAGAAAATTGCATTTGTTTGAGTGATTAAAAGACATCCTATGAAGAATATGTCGATTACCCCTCCACTCTCAGTGACATAGAAAGACAAAACCGTATATTCGACGAGTCTCGTGATGAATACTAAAACATTACACGCCTCGCTACTTCTTTACTCGTTAAAGAGTGAATATATCCTTTTATTTATGATAGAAAATTCATAATATCCACTTATACATGTGTGACCAAATCGGCCATCCATGCCTGGAAAGTTTTTAGTGAAAGACTAAGCGATTCGATTTATCATGCCAGTTTGATATTCTCGACATGAACGAGCCGTTTGAGCAATCTTTTCTCAAATTTGGCCTTACATACCTGGAGGAAGCAAATTTACTGAAGCATGAATACCAAGGGAATCAGGGTCTACATTTCACATTTCAAATTACAAGGATCAAACATTAAGATCAAGGATGTAACAATTCCATTACGGAAACATAGTACTTACGAGAAGATTATTTCGTGGTTAAAATTTTATCATCACAATAAAAGTAATATACATTAATAACGTCGAACACACAATATAGTCGTATGTATTCTTTTCTAAAAAAACAATTACATCTTTGATAGACAAATAACGTTAAAAATAATTCAAATAGGTTTTATTGCCGTTATCTCTGCAAACATCATCGATCGAGATATCCGTTTCGAGTTTCAGCGAAGTGGGATTTTCAATGCTAGCTACGTAACTGGACCGAAAAATGCAGAATGGCATTTCAAGTCTCCTGGGGTGGTGATGTGTTAAAAATTATTTGTTATATTTTATTTATTTAAATTGCTTATATTGCTTTATAACAATTTTCTGTTGTTTATAAATCTCTTATAACTACTTTATTTTATTTTTCTTCTTTCAATTATCTCTATCTTTGTAGTCTGCTTTCTTTAAATCTATTCTATTCATAATTTCAAAAAATTGTTTTAACCAAGTATGTTTAGGATATCCTCTTGACTTTTTACCGCTAGGAAACCATTCTAAAATATTTTTTGAATTCCCTGTTTTCAGATTCTTTTGACATGTCCAAACCAAACCAAAATTTATCTTATTTTTTCATAAATTTTCGAAGTATAGTATAAGACTTTTTCCTACTCTAGAAATCCATGCTGCTAATCGTAAAAAAATCAATTCCGAAGCTAAAATTTCATTTTAATTGTCTTGTCAATTTATGTGTTTCTACATCATACACTACAATACTTTCTACAATAGCTTTCATTTTGTTTTATTATTAGTATAAATATGTTTACATTGTTTAAAAAAACAACTGTCCTGTGGAATGCAAATCTCTTGCAAACTAATGGATTTGAATTTGCTGCCTCCCTAGAACTACGTTCTCACCATTAAGCCTCGCCATAAGAGCCTGCATTTTCTACCAACCAGGACAGAGAGAAAAAATGATTGCGTTGTCCTCAGTACATCAATTATAATCGAAATAACGTCATTATTTACATTCCACATGTACCTCACATCAATTGAAAGGTCCTTGTATTTAAAATGTATTTTCTGATAAATTGCAATTGATGTCACGATTGCAGGAAGTCGCTAATTGTTACAAGACATACTTCCTTCGCTTTTTATGTACAACGTTTACGATATACGTATCAGTCAAAATAGAACACAATATTTCTGTCTGAAGGTATTCCACTTTTCTCAAAACGGAACATAGAAAGTCAATGGGGCTAATTGTATTAGAATCCCTTTTCAAAAGTGGCAATACAGTATCATAATTGTTTTCTAGAAGCACTTTTCATAGTGGCAAGTTCTCTGTTCAGTTGGTCTTGTTCAAAAGTCATGGTAGCTTCAAACCATTTCCAGATCAAGCTTACTTTCTCTCCTTTAGTCATGTTGACTTTATTATTATTATTATTATTATTATTATTATTATTATTGACAACTTTTGGAAATTGTAAAGTTCAAATTCAGTGGAAAGAGGAAATTATTAATAACACGTGGGATTAGGTAGTTATCATGTTACTCTCATAAAATGATGTAAATAATGTTTAACTAGAAATGACTAAAATAACTTACCAACTAAACCGAGATGACGGTGAAAAACTAGTCTTCACGCTTTGTGTGTATACGGTTCAATACATCAACTTGGGTCGCGATACTGAGCCTCCACAAAGCTCACCGCCAGACCTTGAGAACGCTAATTCAATAGTAAATATTTATAGAACTCACCGTTTGGAATTGCTTGATCAATAGATAAGTAGTGACGGTGCCAAAAGGAAGGTATCGACCAATTTCGTGGAAGCGAGTTGGAGGTCTAATACAAGACGCGCTCTAGCCCCGGGAATACACTTCTGTGAATATCCTGGGAACGCTGTATTTTATCACGTTTACTATCATTAGGCGCAGGTTTCTAAAACCTGCAAATTAGGATATATGCTTACATTAGGGACTATAAATCCATAAAAAATAATATTTATTACTGATAAATTTCTGCGATATCGAAGATAAAATTCATGAAGCGACTGGTCGTTTACGATTTTCCGCGGAGATGTGCGGAGAACACTAATATATTTAGTGGTACTATAACAGCGCATATTTTCTCGTATTATCCACAACGATTACGTAATTTTGAAAATTTATATTTCATTTCAATCATGTCTTCAAATAATCGTAAACAAAAAAGCACGAGAAGATTGAAAAATTCTAATATTTGAAAATTGGTTTTAATGAAAATAAAACCTGTGCCACTTTTATAAGCAAACTTTGCCCTGTGTGAGTAAAATTTTTCACGAAAATAGTGAGATCGTGCGGCATACTGAAACACTTTCTTTCCTTAGTGCGGCTTGTTATTACTCAACAACTACTCATATGGTTTTAAAAAAAGTTCATAGCATTTAATTTTAGTTATAAATTGCGCCGAGGAGGGACAGCTGTCACATTAGAGGTGTACGACAAGTTCGAAAATACATTTGAACTTTTGCAATTTTAATACTTAGAAGTTTTAATGAAAATAGCAAAAATACAATTTTTTATTAGTACACTTTATTCTATTTCAGCAAAAAGTTAACAGAAACATAGTTGATCTATTTTACAGAAACCTTTGAAAATTTCACAAGATCTTCAAGTATTCCCAAAAATTAAATACTTAACGTAAAAATATTACATGAAATCATTTAAAGATCTGAAATTGAAAAGAAATATATGGCTTTAATATTAAACTTGCAGGACAGGTTGGGAAAATCTTTAAAATCTTTTAATTTTCAAAATTTCAAAGGTTTTAATGACAATCGGTCATTTCATGAATTTTCCTCTGTTCGAGGAAAATTTTAAAGCCAAAATATACAGTTTCTTTCAGAAAATTTTGAAAATGTCACACGGGGAACACAAAGCATTGTAAAGACTACAAAATTAAAATATCTTAATAATATCCGGAACGGCACAACTAAATCGTAGTGACACGCTAACAATTTTGTAGCTGAAAATCTTCTGATCTAACAGATGTATATGTGACACATACCTTCTTCCATCTATTCGGGTTTTCTTTACGTATATTTTGTCTCCACCAATCTTAACCGTACTGAACCGCACTAACAGACTTTAATTCTGACACGTGTGCGAAGTTACAGATGAAAAGAAACCCACACACTGATTAACGACCGAAAATTTGAGATTATACTGTTGAGACATATTGAAGGGAGGAATGTAGTACCATAGTTTTCCAAAAATTTAAATAGTGAATTTATTAAAAGAAGTCAATTCAATCAAAAAATAAAATCTAAAGACACACTAATAAGAGGAAAAATGAGTTAAGACAGAAGAATATAATTTCAAAAATTGAAATGAAAAACATTTAGGGTTTAAATAAAACTTAATTAGACAGATCTATTTGTGAAAATAAGCGAAACTAGGGACATAGTCAGGTTCTCGGAGTCGGCCAGCAGAAGAACCAACGTATCCGCAGCAACAAATGTTAAAAATGAAACCCAGACTTTTGAATCTAATTAATATTTTTAGTACTCAGTATGTTATAAAGTAGTTTTAAACATTTAACTAAGGAATACATTATTAGCCATTTTATGCCATGAAGATTCCCGTCACTGTTTTTTTAAATTCTGAATACGAGTTCGCGCAATGTTCGTCCATAATCTACAGCGTGATATCGAACTACTACAGCGCTGTATCTTTAGAAAAGCATACAATGCAAATGGGACATGTATTTATTCTGTACTATTGACACTTGTTGTCGCTTAATTGACCAACGAAAATTTTGCGAATTCATTTTCCAAATACGGGTTATGGTGGGGCGGTGAGCTTTGATCAAGGAGCTCAGCTATCAAGTGCGTAAACATACAGACGATGCATTGGACATGCTGTGAAGCTCAACCACTGAGCTCAACCCGCCACTTCTGTGTTCTTTGTACTTTTCCAAATAATTATTTCATAAGCAAATGCAATAATGGTAAGGAAAAATATTAATTAAATATTCCATTGAAACATTATTTTGATGGCATAATTCTGGAGGCGTAATTCTGTTGCTATTAAATATTCTGGTGATAAAATCTGCTAGAAAATTATCAAGGAATTCTTTCATTTTTCAAAAGATCGCCGTTAAAAAGCGCAGCAGTTTAGCTATGCAGAAATCTCTGATCAGAAATAATTATTCCATCAATAAATAAATATAAAAATGAATGGCAATAAATTAGTTTTCAATCAAAATACAAAAATTGTGTTCACTGAATTGAATTTTAAGAAAAGAGGAAAAATTTGTTGTTCAAAAACCAGAGTAACTTTCTATCTTGCTACAAATAAATAAAGTGGACCCATTTGAAATATTCTGACAAAATATTTGGCATAACTTATTATGTCATTCGAGAGTTAAATAAATAAACAAACAAGAACTTATGTCAAAGAATCAGTAATTTTCAACAAGTTTGTCAAATATTATTTAACTAACTGAATGTGGCGTCATAGATGCTGTATACTGTTATAAAAGTATTTATATGTGTTTAAAATTTATAAATGGTTGCATAGCTTTGTTAAAAAAAATTTTATAGCACATCTTTGAATGCCAGATCAAATAGTATCTGGATCTGGCATTCGAGTCACCAATGAATCGTAGTAGCTGATTATGTTATACTCCCGCTCAAAAATTCCCAGCACCCATTGGCTTTGCATGTTACTTCTACTCGTATACACTATATTAACTAATAAATTGCAATTACAAAATTGTAATCACCTTACAAAATACATGGAGGTATGAATGATGAAAATAGTTAGAATGTAGAACCGGCACATTTTTACGCTTTTTTGCTAATATACACAAAAACGCACATAAACGTTTACCTATAAGCCGTTAGCGTTATTGTCTAATAAGGTCATTCTTAATTTCTTCCAAAAATTCTGTCACAAAATCTTCTTGAATTATATTTAATTATTCCTCGGATTTGCGTAACAATTCCATAGTTTTGTTCCCTAATTTTTGAAGAACTTCACAGACTAAACCTGATTTCTGTTCACTTCACTACTTCTTCAATTGCTCTATTTATCATTTTGTAAGCAAATCTATATACACCTTAAAATGCGACTGTTTTCTATGTTTATGTAAATAAGGTGTTAGTTAAGATTAATAAGAATAATTTGTTGTTACATTCATTTGAAAATCGGTATATGCAAGCTTACGAAAGAAAATTAAAAAGACGAATAAAGATGTGTTTTTATTCTCTAGAAATACTCACAGTTCTCGTTTTCTCCGTGTACACTTGAAGTTTTTCAAATTTAATAAATTCTCAGGTAACTAGATAGTGGGTTTTTGCAAATTTATTATTAAAAATACGGAGGCGACACTTCCCTTCCTATGAATAATTCCAAAGCAACATCACTAATTGAAAGTTCTGCTGCGCAATGCACGTTTTGCACTCAGAAAAGAATCGTTTCATCGTGGAAGAAAATCATGAATTCATGGAATTGTCTATGGGTATTGGGCTTTAATCAACGTCCCTTACATAGATCTGTTAATGTGACGTTGGGTTCATTCTTCGGCCATCCACTAAGATCCCAGTGTTAAAACACCCAAAAACATATTTTTGAACATGACACCTCATATGTCTTGATTGGTTCCCGGGAAAATGTCTATCCGTGAGTGACGGACTAACGGACTAACGGACGCATAAAGCTCGGACACTCGGAGTTAATCAAATGCTGAATGAGGATAGACAGAGTTTAGTAGAAACATATTTTGCAAATGCGTTCGAAAAATACATTTTTGGCATTCAGATTTTCTAACCTAATGGTGCTACAAAAGCATATACGTTTTTAAAGTTCATATTTTTTGTACAGATTTCATTTAAAACAAAACATTTATATTTAATATTGTACTTTTACAGAGTTTACTTTTTGCATTTTACGAAAATATAACCAGTGTGCTGGAAGTGGGACTAGCATCAGTTATTATGTATACATTCGAGGAGAAAATTTAAAGAACACGGAATAATCATTTAAAAATTGCCCAAATTTCACGCAAAGTTACAGCAAAACAACTCACATTTTCTAAAAATTGTAATTTCTAAAACCTAATTTCAGGATTTGACTTTAAAAATTGATTTCAATTAGGAGAAAATATGTATCTTTAAAAATGTAGTTGAAGAAAGACTCCGAAAAATATTGAACTTTTGCAATTTTCGAATAATTAGGGGATTTAACACAACGGAACCTGCACCATTGTTTTAAGCGTCAATTATGCTATCCGAAGAGACATTTAATAAATAAAATGTGTAGACATATTTGTAGAAATATTGAAAATGTAATTCTGGCTTCATGTAAAGTACCCGTCAAAACCAAAACATCCGAATGAAACTCGTAGGGTCTCGGGTTCATTCAAACCAATAAGAGAATATCAATTTTGGAGAAAATCATCGGCATGGTTTCGGAAACAACAAGTGCGTTTTCTCCCTTACTAGCGGCTACGTAATATTATTATATCTTAATTTTCCTTAGTAAAATTCATTACAAATCATAGTGTAGTTATGATACATATATTTCATTAGCACTTTTACTAAGAAACATGACACGAACAGAACAAAAAGGAAAACAACTCGCATCCAACTGGCTTATTCTTTTACATAGATACCATCTCTACGTCACTATTTGTATTTGCGTACTGCGTAATTATTTGTTGCACGATACCATATCGTAAATAAACTTAACACATAGAACCGTAGGTGCGGTGACTAATTATTTTATAGGTAATGTATCAACACATCGACAATTTGAACTGCGTTTCTTACAGCTATAACATCTCCCAACCACGAGAAGGAATCATCAGAATTTTGTAACTGCCCTGTCGCGGCGCAGCGTACAGCATTTTTGAATTTCAATCTGATATTTACTGAGGCTAATAAATGGAGCCTTAAAAATTCGAATTTTCAAATTAAAAAATTTGCAAAATTACGCTACTTATATATTTAAAAATGCACATTGACCTTTTTTACAGAACTAATTTTTTAAAACAGATTTCATGAACAAAAAACTCTATCATCAATCTCTTACAATGATATTTTTATTTCTTCTTCTTGACTTTTCGAAAATACAGAGTGTTCGCCAAAAATAGGACAAGTACGAATTTATTTGCAGTTCTTTGTTACATACGAGGAAAAAATGAAGAAAAATCGTCGTTTTTGAGATAATAATTGTTTAAAATTATCAACGATTCACGCAAAATTACGCAAAAACTATGCATATTTTCAAGTAATTACGATAAATCATTTCAACAAATTGAAGTTCAAGAAATATTTTTCATTTCTGTAATGCCACAAAACATTCCATACTTTGTAAATCTTTGTTTTAAAAGTGGAAATAGCTTCATACTGGTTTTAACTTCAGGCCAGATCCTGAAAAGTACACTGAAGCACTAAAGTTCTGTCATGGAAAAAGTGAATAAATCCTGATCATCTATACAGAATATTGTTTTTTCGAACACTTGTTGCCAAAGTGCTCGCTTAGTGGATCCTTGAAATAGAAACGTTCATTTATGACAAATCATCTGACCATTCGTGTATCTGTCCGCCCCGTCTTTCCCTCCGTTCATCTGTCCGCCGAGGAACAATGTTAGCAGATAAGGAGTATTTTAACCCAAAAGGATATTCCGCGATTGATGTAGCAGATGCAGCGGAATCTATAATTCGAAACAGATACTTTAACTTTCGGAGGTACTTTACATTCAAACTTTTCAAAAATTCCTAAAAATGGTTCGATTTTTATTTTTTGGCTGGGTTACAGCAAAAAGATTTTTAAAATTACTCGGCAAATCAGTTCGAAAGTTGGAAGTAACATCTTCAGCGTCTTGAATCTACGTAAATTTATCACCCAATTCAATCACCGCCATATGTTCAATTTCAACCTTGTACCACTCCCGCCTTGCTGCGCTCCGCGACCGCCACCTGCTGTCCACAATTTTCCGTCTTTGCTGCGCTCTGCCCCTTTTCCTCCCCATCATCCCCCCCCCCCTCATTGCCTTTCTGCCCCTGTCGGTACCGGTGCAACGCAATTCCTTACTACACAAGTGCTGTGCGGGTTGCTTAATTCAAAGATTTAAAAAATGGGATTAATTCCTACTTTTCTTTCCTACGACATTAATATTATGTTGTTTGTTGTTGTTGTTATTATTATTATTATTATTATTATTATTATTATTATTATTATTATTCATGTATGTGCCACTACTGACCACGCAATACATTTTTCTCTCTGTGGCCCAGTTGTGTCCTATCCTGGAGAGTTTAACGTGTGGAATAATGGAGTTCAGCCTTTCGGCTGGATCCCTTGGTGAAAAGGCCGGTTGTTAGTCTTAGCCTTGAATATCAATTATGGGGGATAGAATGTTGTTGTTGGTATTATTATTATTATTATTAGTTCTATTATCATTGGGTGATGATGAGGGGTGAAAGGACTAGGATAATGATGAGCGGTGGTAGGTGGGGTAGTGGGAGCTGAAAGGTATTCGTGGGATTTTGGAACCATCCCAGCATTCTCCTTGTGACCAAGAGAAACCACGAACAAACCCAGAATGGCCGGCACGGGGATCGAATCCGGACTTCCCGATTGTGAATTCAGCCCGCTTCACCCACTGAGCCACTTCGCGCGGTCAACTAATTTTATAATATTGCGTAACCATTGCAAATAAAGGGAGACAGTTCCTGGTGTTGAAGCACATCTAGTTTTCGATATAGTATGCTTACGTCAATTCCGGAAAGTTACACACCAAAGTATATTCCGCGATGTTATGCAACATTATGTTAGGTTAAATTACGTTGTGTACCCTTATTTTCTCGCTTCACGAAAAAAACAACATAATTTTCTTGTTATGTATCAAGCAAACGCAAACATTTAAAATTCAGTGCAATGGGATCTGGAAAACGACGGTCCCGTACCTACAGGCGTAGCTATATTCTCGGAGGCCCCAGCGCAGAAAGTTCCTCATTACCATTGCTTTCTTCATTGGGTTTTGATTGATTGATAATTCCGTGAGTTAAGATCACTAATCCCGTAAGTGTAGTGCATGTTTTCATCGCGAGAGATGGCTTCCTCCGCTCTTTGGCGAGATCCGGCGCATACCCACCCGACGGCATGCGGTTTTTTTCTCCCAACCAGGTCCTCCACTAACATCGCAATGAAAAGTATTACATTCACCGCAACAATACAATAGCGAATTATTACTAGTTAGTTCCTTGTTTAATATTCTCTGGAGACAAGCACTACATGTCTGGTAATGTCGTGCTTCTACGTATGAGTGTGTGGGGTGGGAGGGAGAGGAGGGAACACGTAGGAGGAAAGAAAAATCATGCGCGGTCTGTGACGAGATTTGTAATATATTTCTTCGAGTCACTTGATATAAATTTGCTAAACCCCGAAAAATTCTCTATCAGAGCAGCTAGGCGCTACAATTCTCGTCCAGAGAGACACTCGATACTATCTAGCTAATATAAAAAAAAATTCACACCGTCGAAGCTTGAAACCTATGATTTCCTGGTGAGATACACTGCAGTGGAAGAGCTATTGTACTGAGCCATCTCAGTAAAACTGTGTTTGTGTTTCTCCTTGGTTCCTCTATTTATGATATGCAAGTTTTATATCAAACAGACAAGAAGACATACAATATTTATAAGAAATAGAGTGACCCATTCATGTTGAAAACATTCAACACCGCACTATCCTCAATTAGATAAAGAAATGTTTCTAATATTATTTTGTAGAGAATGCTTCTTTTTTGCACAAAAATTCCAGAACAATTTTATTTTATAGATCATCCAAAAGTTTGGGCTTATAGCGTGTCAAAGCACTCAGAATAATTCGAAATATTGCAAATTATTCTTAGTACAGTACTAAAATATCGTATTTTTTAAACATATGCGCACTCGATAAAAGCATTTCTGGAATGACAATTCGAAATATTTTAACTCCATAATGCATTTAAAGTTTGGATTCGGTATTTCTTAATTAAAACTTTTGAACGCACATGCTTGGAAACACACGTTACGGCGTCTGAAACAATATTAAGTGTATTTAAAAATGAAAAAATAAAGTTGTTTCCAAATGCATGGTCATTTCAAAATTTATTATATTTTGTTTTGAAGTAAATAAATGTTGGGCAGTTGGCATTGTTTTGTCATCCATTTTATATCTTAAAGTTGTCGATTCACTTAATTCTCAAGCCTGAGATGTGAACTTAACTATAATTACCTCACATTCTCCTTTGCTCATTTAATCAACAATAAGCAATGAACGCACTTCCACTTGACACGCCACTGAAAGCAGATAACAACTCTCTTCATAAACTCAAGGTCTTGGGTGTGCTTCTGACGGAATGCTTTCGTTTTATTTTCATTGCCGTGGATGTAAAACAAAATGTAAGGACAACCGCTGGAGTCATTTGACTTCGAAAGCCAGCGTTATTAATTGTACGTTAAACTTAATAAACACGACGAGCAGCCGTTGTGACCTCTCATCCGTTGATATTTCCAGCAATAGAATGTTAAGGTCGATTTGTATGTACATCCCTTACCCGTGGCGAAGCACCAAACCGCGCGGATCCAAGGTCTCATCGGGGCCTTGGATTTTTAGAATTTACAAGTAACACAAAATATTGCGAAAGGTAATCTACTCGAATGCATGCTTAATGGACTTGCATTGAAGAATTAAAATTTTGTAACAAATGTTGTTTATGGCCAGACAGTTGACTACAGATGTTCCCAAAGTCGTGGATGTATTATATCAAAACTTTTTTTTTCATTCTAAAATAATTTCTTTGTAAATAAACTTTGACAATATTAAAATATTTCTAAAATTTTCCTTGGATCTGTCACGTTCGTGCAGACGGTGCTTCCAATATCTCGTCTTCAGCGCCCTCTTTTGGCCGTTGTTAAGTAATGACCAAATGTTTTCCTGCATCTCAGGCTCGTCGCCAGGAGGCGCTTGCATCTTCCAAGCATCCCTAATACACGACGCGAACGCTGACTGGCGGCCGCGTCACGCATCATCTCCAGAACTGAAGGAGGTCAGCTGACGAAGAGACCGCGACAGTTGGTGTCTTTTATGTTGGCAGCTCGTGGCGAGCCTTGGCGGAGAGTGTGAAGTTAAAGCAGCACTGTTCGTCGAGCAGCGGTTAATTGCTGGAACGTGACCTCGGTGATACATGTGTATGCAGAAGAGGAGGTCGCCCAGCAAGTACCGCGTTTTATTGACGGGGCGTTATGTCATTTATAACGCCATCTTGACACATGGGGGTCGTGACTAGTCATGTCGGTGAAGGAGACCCGAGAATGATGTTCGGCGCTTGGCCGCAGGTCTTTCAAGTGTTATTTGTTGCAAGAGACTACGGAGACTCACACCTATTACATGTGGGAATATGAAATTATTCCTTCGTGCCTGTTATTCCCACACATAATTTCTACTCTTATACATTTTCTCTCTATAAAATTATTTATAAACTGCGAGCAGAAGATCATCACGGCGTGTCATCGAATGTGTTTGGGAACAATCACTATATCAGTGTGATCGCTAGTTTCTCATGTATCATATGCTAATATAATAATATTGTCCTTGAAAATTGAATGAACGATTGACATCTTCGCTGATGAAATCCTTAACGGATAGACCACTCATACACAAATTCATGGATTAGAAATCAATGTATTTTTTTGGGCAAACACGTTATTAGTACTACTTCCTACAGAAGTGAACTAAAGTACATTTTCTTATGTCACAGATTCGTGGCTAAAACAACTCCAGTCGTAAATGGTGCCTTTTGATAAATTGTGATGTTAGACGTAAAACATCGTCATATCACTGCGTAAGGATGGTACCCAAATTTTTTGGAGGCAGCCAGACCTCCAGCGGTAGACGACTTGCGCGACTTGAGACATAGGATGATCAGAGACGACATGCCCTGAATTTTTCATCCGAATGTATTTGTAATGGAACGTTCACTTACCAAATTAAACTGCCCTGGACGTATTTAAAAAATATATGGTGTATTTTCTTCGTGGCGCATTGCTGCAAGATTGTACAGCCCTAAAACGTTTACCAACCTCCTCTCGTATTGAACATTTATCACTTACATGGAGGTACCTCGTCAGAGGGCTACGCTTCTAGACTGCGAAATTAAGCAAGGAGTTCATATGGTTCGAGTCACTTTCCTTTTGTTGCTCGGAAATATTGGTCAATTATAATTTCCACCATTTATTATAAGTGGTCGGTTTCAGGAAATATATTTCTGCTTTAATAAAAAAAGAGATTTCGCGATGCGCTATTCGGTAGTTGGAGTGAATTATAGATTAGAGGAGGGGCTATTTGTGTGGAAATCCTTTAAGTTTCGAGAAGGAACGAAATCCATATAAAACATTTCAGAAGTTCTTTTAGAAGGGTGCAATAGAACATTCAAAGGTGTAATAAATGCCTTCGTTCTCACAATCAACATCTCAGAAGAGCAATTTTTCGACAAGACATCGTGAATTTAAAAGGAACCTACTTTTTTAGACTTTGATTTATTTATTAAGATCGTTTTAACAGCAAGGTCATTAACAACCACTTGTTTAGTACAAAGGATTAACAATATAATAAGGTATAACAATAACAGTACAAGAAGTTAAGCATTAAAAATGATGTGAAAAATATGAACATTAAAAAAAATTAATATATGATAACAATATAATCGTATAATATATAGATAATAAGTGATCAGCTTGCTACAAAGGAAAAAAATACTTATCCGCTGTCGACTTCACGTTTTTCTCTACAGAATAAAAAAGTTTTGTTAAAGAGAGTGTTTCTCAGAACAATTTCATGATGGAGTGATTTATAGTAAAGAAAATCTAAAATGAAAGAAAAGCAATACGGACTACATTTTATTTTTAAGAATATAAAATTGGGATTTTACAGTATTCTTTACTAGTAACCTGCAGCAGCAAAGATGCTTCTGGGCAAAATCACACAAAATTATTTTTTCGAAAACGTACCACGCACACAGCTCAACAACAACAACAACAAATACATATACTAATACATAGTGTAACAGCTTTTCACATATGAGTATTGTGAGACAATTGCTGTTGCATAACGCAACACATGAAAGGCAACTATTTAATGGTAAAAATCTTCCTCTTCCTTGAAGCTTGGCTGTCACATGATATCAGCCGTATCGTAAGGAGTGACGCACCGAGTATGGGAATTCACTTTGTAGGCGAAGTAAATGAACAGGCGCAATAGCAGATTCAAGGCAAAATCAAATATTTTTTTCTGTTTTTTTTTTTTATTTTACCACGTTTACGGTTATCTTGTAAAATCAGAGAGTCTCACATAGCCGGGGATGCATAGATTTATTTTATTTTTGCATTATAAATTAGCAGTATAAATGAAAGAAAATGTAAAATTACGACCAGTCATATTATCTCTAGTGATTCCATAATGTAATTTGTAAAACAGTATATTATACATTTAGTTGAACATTCCGTTTGTGACTTTTACTTATTATAATAATTCTGTTACTATAAATAAAATGAGGAACGCTAGCGCGGCATCCTTTAGTGTCCTGCTTTGATGCCCCTAGTTTTTAGACACTTCATACATTGTTTTTAGTAGGACCAACTCCGCCGCTCTCTGGAGAAGACATCCAGAGACTGTCTGCTCTGATCTGTAGTTTTCTGTGGTTTCTCCGAACAATACCGGGCGAATGCCGGAGTAGTGCCCTAACAAACGGGCCACGGAAGGCGCGTGAACTTTCCTTCCTCTTCCTTGTCCTCCCCCCACCCTTACTAACACACACTTACACATGCATTCACTACATTACCGCACATGCCGGGAGACCGGTCGGGAGCTTAGAGCTAGTCCCGGTTGGGGCGGTGCCCTCTGGAGAGAGGTACATGGTTGATGAAAACCTCTGCAAGCCAAGGGTAGGATGGCGCCAGATCTGCCACCGCCCACGATAAAAATGCACTACACTTACAGGAATGATGGCCTTAGCAGTTGACGAGCCCGAAGTCACTAATCAATCAATCAATTGATGTAACTGATGACCTCCCACCCCCTGCGGCGACGTCTCTAAGCACGTAGCATTCGGACATTGAATCGACACGACGTCAAAATCAAAGTGCGATTAGGCAAACACTAAAGATTACATCGATAATTTTAAAAGTTAGGTTAAGGACATCAATGACAAAAAAATTATTTGCAAGGAGGTGGATAAATAAGATGAAAGGATACCTACATTTGAGAATTGTTACGAATTTTCTTGCTTAAGCAATGAAAAACACATGCCAATAAAACCTACTTTTTAATTTCCAAACAATAAAGAGAGAATTATAAGATCACAATTAATAATGTAAATCGTTTTTATCATATCAATCTCAACTTATTACAATTATTTCAAAACAAACTTAAATCTGAGGCTTCTCTCAACAAATATTCCAAGAACCATATTCGAGTATAGTAAAGTAGTAAAACATTAGGTATTAATTTACTTTGCTATAGACTAGTGCGCAATAGTGAAGCTTCTTCTGTCTTTAAATTGATGTGCACGCAATAAGTACGCCTTTTGCTCTGTAGAAAAGCGCTCTGTAATTGATGAATTTGATGTGACAGCAAAAATTGTTACAATCAAGTTATTAAGTTTAAAAATATCAGTCGCCCACCTTACAATTTGTAAAAATGCCTAAGCTACATGTAAAATAAAAATATTTACCTTTTGACGACTACGCTGAATAGATATTACGTTACACTCAGTTCAATTCTTAAAGAATGGTGATGAAAAACAACGAAGTTTTCCAAAAAGCGATAACTTTACTATTTCACAATGTCTTCCTCTAAATCCCAAATAAAACACATTTTAAAAATGAAATACGGTTTTTATAAACGTAAAATAATTGCTTTACAAACACTTTATATCATATAGTTTTCTTCAATCATCGTTTTCATTTTCAAATTGCTCAAAATTTTCGGGAAGAATTAATTTCTTGGAGTAAATGTTGAAATGGGCTTTGATAACTTTCCTGGGAGACTACAGAATATCTGGACCATTAGTCTTTAAAATAATTAACACAGTATCGGAAATTGGAAAAAATATCTTGGAAAATTCTACTAGCAGAAATTGTGATTTCAAAATATGTAGGAATAAAGAATATTAAGGAAACCTTAATGTAACCATTCAATTCTGAAGTATTCAACTCACCCAGAAATAATTCCATTAATAGTTTATTGTAAGTATCCACTCAGAGAATTAACAAGTCATGGTGTATAAAAACGGATGGACCCCTTCATACGTTCTAGCATTATCCTAGAGCATATGATGTGATCCATGCGAAACATTTTTTAAATATTATCTTTTTACATATTATTCAACTTTAATATTTTATAGTATTTACTACGTTCAATGGAGTGATGTACTACTATGATTCATGCTCTGTAAATAACAGTCTTTACTGATGATGAGAAATGAACCTACTCTAACGTAGAGCTGTACGGAAACGAATGGTTAAAAAAATCATTTTTGTCACATTAAACGCTTAATTTATTCCTCTATTATTTCTGTACGATCCACTTTATAAATTAGTTTAGATGATTAGTTAGTTTAGATGAACCAAAAACAGAAATTAAAATAACAATTCTTCATAATATGATAAATACGTCTAACATTGATGAGCACTAGGATTGTAACGGGTGGTCAACAAATATGCGTCTTTGTCTCATTCAATGCAAAAATGTAATGCTACAACTTTCAATAGGACCATGTTTACGATATTGTGAGTTCTTTATGAAAAATAACCATAAAACCGCAAAAATACCCCTTTTAGAGGAACATTTTTACCCACCTGCACTTAAGCACAACTTCGCCGAGGAGGAAAAACTAGGATAATCATATTAGTCCAGAAATTGTAATTAAAACAGTAAAGCCTTTTGTAACAATTATTTTCCGAATCGTCTATTCTTTGGGTTTTCTACATTGGACTTGTTGTGCAAGTGATATTTTGTATGAATAAAGTTTCGAAGAGATGAACAAGTCCTTGCAAAGGACTTTTTTATTTTTTTTATTTTTAAGTACTTTTCTGGAGGCTACGATTTATAGGCTGGCTATGGCAAAGCCTAAATCTCGCACGCATATTTTAGTTTTTGGACTGGTTTGTCAACCTCATTTACTTAATCTATTTAGTCAGCTTCTACCTAAGTTTCTGTAATAATTTTTTTCCTCATGTTTGAATCTCCATAATCTATCGAATTTTTGAAAATACTGCTTCAGCTTTTTACGATTTTTACTAGCATCAATAAAACCAAGAATTCTTGCTTAATTTTGTTAAATAGTAGACGAAAAATAGTAAGTAAAATAGTAGGCATGTTATCTGTTTTTCTTCTGACGACATGTGCATTTTACATGCAATGTTACATGTAAACACGAGATATTGTGCATTTTATTTCTGAAAATGCTAAACTTATGCAAGACGTCTGGGAAAATTACATCTTCTTGATATATAAGTGTTAAATTGTTTCGAACATAATGACTCCTTGACAAATGGATCCTTTACTTATCGGCAGTACTGATGTTGTACAGCTCTTTCTAGACGATTAAGTCCTTTCATCGTTTTAGTACGTCGAATTATAAAATTTAGATGCCATTAAATTAGTTGAAAATAATGAAAATTCTAAAGTGACAGCCTGCAATGTATTTGGACAAATCGCGATGTAAATATGTCCTGCATTTGATAGGTGCCTACGGAAAGGTAAAGGATCCTCGGTCCAATTACTCGTTATCGGAATGAAATTAAAATCTGGTTCACAGAATCCTTCCATACTCGTAAACTAATGTTTCTTCTGATTTATTTCCAATTGTTATTTTTGATTAATGAAAACCAATTCCTTCCTCGATTTTACTCTCGCAGAAGAAATACTCTACCCGGAAAATCCCAAACGCGACGGATTTCCTTTCACAGAAACACCTTCGCCATTCATCAGCGTTCTTCTTTGGCCGCGGAGAAGAGATCAGCGTTGTGAAATATATTGCGCTCGACGACAATTCTTAAGTCTTCGGTGAATTCTGTCTCTCTTCAGGATTAACTTCTCTTTCTTGAAATCAATCGTTTGCATTTATTTAGTGTTTGTATTCCGTTTTCCCTATGAAATGGAAATGCAGTGGCTGTACTTGCAATTAAGATTCATTATGAACTGTATGTACGACGTACGTACTGTAACTTTCAGTATCGCTCCTTCGGATGCTCTACTGGATGACTACACATGTACAGGAGGCTAGGGGAACAACTATGAGACACGAAACAATGTCTTCGTTGGGTTCTATAGTTTATAACTAGTAGTCTTTGTCAGCAAATATGCTACTAAACAAAACCACACAAGCGTTCACTGCAACAATGTACAACTGTGGTAAAATACAACAGTTCATTATAAAAATTATAAAAAAAGTTGCTGTTCTTTAACGCCTCATTGATGCAAATAATTTAATGACGGACGGTTATCTGCTTTGAAGCCTTGCTATCACTGGACGTCAGCTGTGTCGTAAGCGGTGACACACTGAGTATGAGAGTTCAGTCAAATACGCAGTATGAGAAAATTAACATAATCAAATATAACTTTTCTACACGAATTGTTAAGTGCCGTTTTTGGTGTTTTTAGATTCGTGGTATGTAATAAATTAGAACACACCTCTCATATGGACAGAGGCAGCATAGTTTTGTTTCAATCTCTGTTCACGTGGGAAATTAGTAATATAGATGTGTATGTATTTTCCGCGTTCCTGGATATTATAATAATCATTAATTGTTCTATCAAGAACTAATTACATTTTATTATACATATTTTTACTTTTTGGTAATTATTCAGTTCAGTAATAGGAGAAGGAAAATATGACTATCATAGAAATAATATTATAGTAGAATCCCATTGAGGATTAATAACAGCAAATTTTCTGGAAATTTTCGATTGAAAAATATGGAGATTTTTTAAGATAATTGGGTTGAACGTTTCTGAAAATGCGCAATTTTTAACTTTTTCACAGAAAATGTTGTATTATTTGAAAAACCTCATTCAAAATAATTTGAAGGACTTGCACTTACAAATGCAATAATGTAAAAAGGATGCATGTAAAGAAATTATTAACGAAGTGAGAGTTAAAAAGCACATTTGTGTCATTTTTAATAAATCGAACTAAGCGTCAAAATGAAATTTCTCTTGTTATTTAGTGTGATAAGATCTACCGTAACAAAAAAGTAAAGAAAAATATTTGAACGTTTTGAAAAAAGGATCTTTTAATATCAGAGATCCTTGAAACGTGTATTTTTTTCCATAGTACTACATTTCTTTCTTATACTACGTAAATGCTGTACATACGAACTACATATATGAGAAAGTAAAGTTAGAATCTTTAATTAATGGTAGATTTTTATCTTGGATACTCAAGAGTTCGCTTCACAACTGGGTAGTTGCCATTTTTGGGGAAATTTATAAGTTTGGAAATTGCAAAAATCAACATTGTAAAATGTAATATTGATAATATTGTAATTGATAATAAGGCATTCTTTCTCAATAAAATCTATTTACAGAATTTGGTTTTCAAAGAAGATCACGTACCCTTTTTTAAAAAAACGGGTCATTTTCACCCAATTATTACTTGAAACAAGGGACATTTATACAAAAATCTCAAAAACGGTTTCAAATGTTTTTTTAAACGTGATTCCACGGATTGAGCATAAGACTCTTAAAAAAAGGCACAGGTGTTGTTTTCGGTGAACTCCCTGAAATTTCGAAAATTGCAAACCCAATACCAACAATGCGAGAAGTTATACGCTGTTGTTTGCATCACTTTTTATTTTTACTCGAGATTTCTTTTGTCTAAGGAAATCATAGTTTCTTCTCACATGGCCGGAGGTTGCCTCGTTTTCTCCTAATTTCTGATGACATCGTTAATTAGTAATACAAAAACTTATCAGAATGAGGATCGCCCCCAACACCGAGAATACCGATGTACAAGAATTGTTAAGCAAGGT
The DNA here is from genome assembly GCA_017312745.1 of Gryllus bimaculatus. Taxonomy (NCBI): domain Eukaryota; kingdom Metazoa; phylum Arthropoda; class Insecta; order Orthoptera; family Gryllidae; genus Gryllus; species Gryllus bimaculatus. Next base: position 4,081,558 of record BOPP01000104.1, read on the forward strand.
ATGTAACTAACATATTGGTAATTATCGGTTGTTCGTATTAAAGGAATCTAAAAAGACTGATCTGTAGCGTCTGCTCATGAATACTAGGCACGACCGGTTACGTCCCCTGAATTTCGTGAAGAGCTCGTCAAGTGGCCATTTTACAGATGAACACCGACAGGACAGATATGTTTTTACGTAACATACGAGCGTTACGTAACATAGGAACACCCACATTTGACCCATTCTTCTCAATGAAATGCGCAAAACTTTAATGTGCTTTATATGTTTTCATTGTTTATGTTTTGAAGTCATACAGAGTATTACAGAATCTATTATGGATTTTCTCTTTACAACTGCAGTTGCAAAAATTAAAACAGATAAAATAGAACAATCAGATATTGGTCGTAATTAAAAAGCTATTTTTGCTTTCTTAGCCTTACGAAGGTACTTTGTAAGAAGATAAAGTTATGTAATCGTGCACCGGATGACAGTGAATTTTCGGCTGAAAAACTCTTATTGGCCTGGTAACGAAATATGGATAAATAGAAAAATATTAATTGCTGGAGAAAAAATAGAGAAAAGGTTTACAAAATTAGAAAAAAAGAGAAAATATTTTCCCGTTCGAACATTTCACAAATGAATATCGGGAAGACCAAAAAAATATCAAATCTCCCTCATCGCTGCGGCCGCAAACAAATCATGCAAGAACGGGACCGACGATGACTAAGGAGAATCATTACACGTGACAGAAGTGCAACTTTTCCGCAAATTGCTACAGATTTCAATGGTGGGAAATCAACAAGTGTCAGTGTGTGAATCAATCATCGAGACATTATCGAAATGGGGTTTCGGAGCCGAAGGCCCACTCGAGTACCCTTGATGACTGCACGACAGAAATCTTTTTGCCACGGCCTGGGCCAGTCAACATTCAAATTGGACTGTTGATGTAGGGAAGCACGTTGCCTGGTCTGACGAGTCTCGTTTGACATTGTTTCCAGCGAGTGGACGTGTACGAGTACGGTGACAACCTCATGAAACCACGAGCCCTGCATGTAAACAGGAGACTGTTCAAGCTAGCGAAGGCTCTGTGACGGTATGGGGTGTGTGCAGTTGGAGTGATATGGATCTCTGATACGTCTAGATACGACTCTGACACGTACGTGACAGGTACGTAAGCCTCCTGTCTGATCACCTGCGCCCATTCATGTCCATTGTGCATCCCGACGGACTTAGGTCACTCCAGCAGGATAATGCGACAGCCCACACGTCTGTTCTGTTCAGAAGAGATCTCCACCCCTCGAACTCCTACGAAGTTATGGACAGCCCTGCAGGATTCATGGTGTCAATTACCTCAAGGACTATTTCAGACATTAGTCCAGTCTATGCCAGGTCGTGTTGCGGCGCTTTTACGTGCTCGCGGGGGCCATACACGATATTAGGCAGGTGTACCAGTTTTTTTGGTTCTTCAGTATATTTGCAAAGATCTGTGAACATATGTTGTAGAGAACTATTGTAGGATAACCTGCTATCAACCTTAACATAAAATGCATCAAATGTAACTATTATCACTCAAAATAACTGAAATCACACTTTTTGTAAATTGATGCATGTGTCATACAATTGTTGGACAATGCGTTTACACACACACTCATCACCCTTTGCTTTTGAAAATAGTCAATACGCAAACTTAAAAAGCTCGCTAATTTCGCTTCACCTACAACCTCATTATGTAACTATATACTTGCACCATGTATAATCTTACACTCACATACACTCTGCCTGACAAAAAAAGTCTTGCACCTAGAACGAGCGGTTGAAAAGGAATGAAACTACATATGCTGAAAGACCATGTGCCTTAATTGAACATTGATTGAACTGAACTGACCATAGCACGACCAACCAGCAAGACTAACTAGCCACATGAAGTCTCACAATGCGGCCACTGTCGAATGCAGTTAGTTGTTTGGTGAATAAGCTATCGAATAAGTCTGCGTGGCATCATGGGTGTTTCTTATTGAAGGTAAACGTCGTTCTTCACTGTCTGACGCAAAGCAATTGACTGATAACCGCGCAACAACAGGGTGGTGACATCACGAATTTACTCTTGTGAGCGTTCTACACATTACAGATACGTGAATCTAATAATTTACTCACACATCAATGGTATACGTGTATACCAAAATGGGATAATATCGGACCACTCCTTCTGGATGCATAACTTTTTTGTCAGGCTGTGTATTATTAAAATGAAGTTATTTACCAGTTAATAATACCAAGTGGAATTAGTTTTAGAGCTCATTATGTTCCATTTAAAGACAAAAACCGCGAAATTTGGTTGATTCAAAGCTCAAATTTGTATGTAATGTCATACCAAAAAGTAATAACTATGGGAAATTCGATGACTTTTCATTAATGGTAAGAAATACACGACATATATACAATCAAATAGAGGAATTTAAGCATTTAGAATTGGTGTGTAGCTGCTAACAAATTAAAACTAAACCCTAATAGAATTTGGATTTTAAAAACAACTTACTAAAATTAAAACTTAATGCTTGAAATGACGTCCATGAAGCGTTTCGAAAACTCAATAGTTTTCTGTGAATAGATGTTCAAATATTCAGTAGCACTTAAACGTCATTTTCTTAAAAACGGCTCCAAATTTTTCAAAGAAATTTGCTATTTAGGCTGATTTTTTACTGATCTTTAATATTATTAAAATTACTATAAGGAAGCTGAGAAATTAAGAAGATTTTTAAAAAAATGTACTTTAGGCGGTGATAGATGGCAGCTGGCAAGAGTATGTGACAAGACCGAATAGCTGGCCAAGACCAATGAAATTAGAAAACTAATTCGGGAGTGTCTGTGCCATTATGTAGCGCCACTAATTCAGTTTGCATTGTTATGGTTTTATGAAAGTTCTAAGACGTTTTTTATGGAACACGACACTTGTTTTGAATAAATATCATTATTTTTCGCCATGTTTTCAATATATTTTAAATTCATTCATAAATGTTTCATTTTCTTTTAAGTGAAGACTTACAACGCAGCGTGCATTTACTTTTGTCGCCAATTTACACAACAAAAAATCAAACATGACCTTATTTGAAGATCTATTTTTGATAAACATATTTCGTTAAGAGAAAAAATGTATTTTTACAATATAGTTATAAGACGACGCTGGAAACAAGCGAAGTCAATTCGAGCGGGCTATTCAATTTGACTTTACTTCTAGGCTGTCCGGGTGACGCCGCGTCGTTGGCAGATCGTTGGCCGCGGCGTCACCCGGACAGCCTAGAAGTAATGGACTCGAGCCGCGGAAGCCTACGTGTATATTCAATTTGACTTTACTCAACATGACTTTATTTGAAGATCTGCTATTTATGAACACATTTCATTAAGAAAAATTGTATCTTCACAATTGTAGTAGTAGGAAGACGCCGAAATGGTTTTTTTTAAATTTTTGCATTATTTTCCATTTTAATGATCATGAGACCTGCACATTTCTCTTAAGCGTTCTTTATGCTAAGTTCTCAATTTAATCAAAAAACGTCATGCGGTTGAGTCATGAGAGAAAGAGATTTTAAAATTGCCCATGACACAAAAATTTGCAAAAAGGACTCATTTTTTGATAAATTGAACTAGACTTTATTTAATGATGTGTGGTATATGAATACATTTCACTAAGGGAAAAATTGTATCTTCATAACTGTAGTTGAAGGAACAAGCCAAAAAATGTAGACTTTTTTCAATTTTCAAAAATCTGGACTTTCAAACAATATAAGACCGATATCCAATATCCACCAACAAATATCATAAAAAATAATGGAGCCTTTTTGAGAAAAAATATTTAAACACAAGTTAAAAATTGTCTATATTTCATGCAAAATAACGCGAAAAATACTCAATTTTTTAAAAAATTGTACATGACCTTTTTTCAAAATCTATCTATAAGGAACAGATTTTGTAAAGGAAAAAATGTATCTTTAATATTTTCGTTGTTGAAAGTCACATATCTTCAGTTTTTAAAAAAATAGAGTTTTTAAACAACATAAAACCTGCACCATTTTCTTAAATGTTTTTTAGACTATCCAACAACAAAATATAATCAAAATCAATGGCGCCATGTATTGAAAATATCCCAGGGGCTTCATGTAAAGTATTCGCCAAAATTAAAATATCCCTTTCTAATTCAAGGAGCTACAAGAGGCAACATCAGTGAGAATGATGAAGAAATATCAATTTCGGAGGATATCAGAAGCCAAAAACCGCTTACCATTTTGGCTTTTTTCAATTAAATTTATTTTAACATCATTCTTAAGATATATCAATTGTATTAATTTACTGAAGTTAGTATTTAATATACTTCGAGCATACAAATGTATTTATCTTACAATTGCAGCAACCCTTAAGTTATGTAGAAAATATAAAAATACTAAACAGAACTCTCTTACACCATTATTTAGAGAAACGTTCTCTGATTGCTGCAACAACATATTTTCTGTTTGGTCTTTTGTATTAATTATTTTTTGTTGCAATTTTGTATAAAGTACTTTTCTTTATAAAAAGCTTGTTTTTATTGCTCAGTTCAATAACTTTTAAAACTTTTTCAAATATTCACTCTTCCCGTGAGTGATGCATTCGGGATTGTAGGCCGACCACAGCATTTACTGGCACACTTCACTCGTACATAATCGAAGGTGTCGTGATTAAGAATCAAAAAATAATCCACATTCGAAAGCTTTTCAATGCTTGTGTATCATCACAACCAGCTCTATAGTATATTTAGACGTTTTGGTAATAGACTGCGAATGATATTCAATGCTGCCTGGAATTTCAAGAGACTCGACTTGAGAGGAATTTGGAAGATTTTTTAATGACTGAGGTGGAATTTGCTAAAGAACAAAATATTCCGTATGTCATATCCACAAGACTGAGGCGAGGTTTCCATCCTTATTAAAGAGAGAATGTGCATATCGGACTAATAAAAATATTCAGCATTAAAAAAACAAAAATAAATACCAAGAATGATATAAATAGTTTTTACAACGGAGCTCATCGTTTCTTTTGCCCCAAGGGTTCTGGAATTGTCTTCTTGGCACTATTGACACTTTTCCTCTTTTCATTGGGAGTCTAATCAGGGCGTAGGCTGAGTGGATGGAAGTCGCAGGGTCATGTGGACCACCGGGGGGTAAATAACCCTCCCTCGCAGCCAAGGCCTCATTCGCAACTGGACCATTCATGCGGGGTTCCGGTCGTCTATATAAGGCTGCGACTCAACATGGACTCTACGAAGTCTCCATGTGGCGGTGATGCAGGTCAGTACCTTCCAAAGAGCTTTTTCAAGTCTTCACACGTTTTAGCACGTAAAAATTTAATACCACTTTACGCATTTGAGGTAATGCCATAGTGCTTACCTGCAGGCTAGTAAAATATTATATTTTTTTCGGTTTTATTACTGGTAGTCTCAAAATCATCATCAGTAGTAGAAGATTAGACCAATCTGACCTTTTGCGATCAAGTCATCTAGCAAGTACAACCATCTGTTCCTGGGCCAAAGAACGACCATCTTTTCCTTGATCTTCCTACCACTTTTTTACCGTTTGGCATGTAATAATAGGCCTTTTCTTGACGCACCTCGGGTATCGAATTTCTTCTGTGATTATTTTCTTGTTGTCCCTGAATGTTGTTACCCATGTGTCGCTCCCATAGTAGACACTAGGTGTGACCATTGTTTTATAATGCTTAACCGTTACTCCTTTTCACACTTAGTTTCACATTTTTTTTATACTCCCGACGACAGCTTGAAATTTTGTTAGTATGATTATAATAATATAACAATAAAAAGTATAATGTAAACATTTCATGCGCTACATGAATGTTACCGAGAATGAGCTACATGAATGAGAAATGTCGACAATCTCGAAATATGTTTCAATGGATCAATGTGTAAATCATAATCAGTGAGTATGTAATTCACCGGGGAAACACATTACGAAATTTGTATCAATATATGTTCACACTAAATGAGTGTATTAATATTAACAGCTTTCAGCATTTATGTCTCAAGGATATTTTTTCAATATTGGAAAGGAAACCGGAAATCGTTTATGTACACCACTATTCGTAAACATTTGTCTATGCTATAGTACGCAATCTAAGCAGATCAGTATAAAATGAAACCAGTATAGATTGAAGGGTGTTAGTATAAAATGAAAATTTTCTAGGGTCTCTTCTGACAATAACACGGTTTTACTGGAAGACTTGTTGCTTACACATCGGAAATAACATCGGTAAAATTAATACTCCCACGTGAACTAATTTGGTACAATTCAATTCTAGCGACAATACAGAGCCATAAATTGGGATAAATTGTTGATGACTTTCAATTTATGAATTTACATCGAAACCATACATACTAAAGTTGATGGTATGACTTTACATTGTAATCGCAATTACTGAAGACTTATTCACACTGATCAAAGAAGAGACTATGCGCCAATATCATCTGGAAACAAAATTGAAATGACTAATTACGAGAATAACCTAAAAACAGCGTGATGTCTACTTTAGAAATTGTATTTCGTGGGTAGTGATCGCAAATGAGGGGGAATCTTTGGTAGTAGGAGCGATGAAGAAGCAGAGTTGACATTTCATTGTGATTAAGTAATGAGGTCTGAATGTATACGATCGACTCTCGGAACTCGGTGAAATGAATTGTAAATGAAAATGGCGACTCTTGGTTCTTGTGTTTGAAATATTAAATGTAAGAATCAAAAATACCATAAAGATTTATCAATAATATCCAAATCCAGGGGTTCGAAAGGTAAACCACCAAGAGGACACGAATATATACCGGCGTCTTCAGTAACCAACGAATGATATGCAATGTGTTACAACGGATAAACTTCATTAGGAGGCGACTTTCGTAAACATATCTTCTTACTTGAACTTTATGAAAAGTTGCTTAGCGACTGTTTCAGAACTTTTATTTATTCCGACATCCCAAGAAAATTGTATTGCTCAATTAATCCATTTATAATGAAATAAATATACAATTTTGCCTCTTGCTATTGTCGAAAAGGGAATATCTAGTTACTCCGCCCTAATATTTGAAATATGTGTCGAAACTAGAGAAAGAAATTTGCTATTTTGGATGAGGTTTTATTTTTCTTTAATATTTTTAAAATTACTATTAGGAAGTTGGGAAATTAAGAATTTTTTAAAACAATGTACTTTGGGCAGCGATAGATGGTAGCTGGCAAAAGTATGTGGCAAGACCGGATAGCTGGCCAAGATCAATGGAATTAGAAAACTAATTCGCGAGTGTCTGTGCCATTCTGTAGCACCACTAATTCAGTTTGCATTGTTGTGGTTTTATGAAAGTTCTAAGACGTTTTTTATGGAACACGACACTTCGAATACATGCAGACTATCGCTAGTCCTAATCTGCAGAAACGAAATGAAACCCAGCGCGCGTATCGCTCTTCAGCGAAAACGAGGGCGCGTGGGTGGGGAGGGTGCTTGAGGGGGAGGGGGAGAGATGCGGAGGCGGCGACGGTTTTAGGGGCGTCGGCGTCGGCGTCGGCGTCGATGCAGGCTTAGCGCCCCGCCCTCGGCCACCTGGCGCAATTACAATCAGAGGCCTAACACCCTGCGCATCCCCTTCCTATAAAAGTGAGCATCGCTCCGGCCGCAGCCCAAGCCGCCGCCAGCTCCACCTGCAACCTCCGGCCGCCCCGACGCGTCCGCNGCCGCCGTCTGCCGCCATGGCTCGAGGACCTGCCTCCCTCTGCGCGCACGTCTCACAGGTGAGATACGCGAGGTGGCGAAGCGGCGCACCGGCCTCCTCCGGTGCACTGCCTTCCGTTCATTTGTGAAGATGTTTTGGAACAGAAAGTGTGACTGTCATGACTTCAGAACTTCGTTAATATGAAGATATTTTGACTCCTGACTTTCGTTAATTTATGAAGATTTTGATACAGAAAGTTTGACTTAGTTTGAGCATGACTGTCATGACTTCTAACTTTCGTTAATTTTTGAAGATGTTTGATACAGAAAGTTTGACTTAGTTCAGGCATGACTGTCATGACTCCAGACTTTCGTTAATTTATGAAGATATTTTGAAACAGGAAGTTTAGTGACTTAGTTCGTGTGTGACTGACATGACCCATGACTTACGTTAATATTATTAATATTCGGATTAATAATATGCGAAGATATTTTTTAACAGGAAGTTTGATTTACTTCGAGTACGAGTGACTTGACCCCTAACTTCCGTTAATTAATTTAGATATTTTGGAACAGGAAGTTTGAGTTAGTTCAAGTATGACACACATGAACCCGACTTCAATTAATTTATGATGAAATTATGTAACAAGAAGTTTTACTTAGTTCGGACATGGGATTCTATCTAATTTCCAAACATAATGAATCCTATGAAAGAAACTAGGTCACTTCCTAGTCGGCTCTTGCGGTCAAAGGAAGGACGGCTCTTACAATTGTTAAGATTTGCATTTTAAAATTCTATCTTAATAAATGTCTTCGGACCGACTAGACTGACCACTGTTCATGGCACGAGGGTATTGAATCGTTCAAATATATTTACACTGAATACTTACATACAAATCTATAGATCATATATTTACTAATGTAAACAAATTGCCGTAATGATGCGTTTAAGAATTGTAAGAATACCTCACTTAATCTTGAACTGGGCGTAAAATGTTGAAAAAGGGTCTCGTTGGAAGAAGCAGTGCAGGTAGCGGTTTCAAACAGCATTTCAGCAGGAAATCACTTTGGAGCATCTGAGAGGGAAATTATGGATAATTGCATACGAAACTTCTATAGAAAGTGTGAATTCATCAACATTCATCAATTTAGGATTACAATTTAATCTCCTGTGTTGCCTGTCAAAGTAACGTCTAACTATTATTTTCATTAATTTTGAAGGCAGAGTCAGATTAAGATATCAAGGTGTTACAATACTGTAAGCCAAAAGTATAATGATAAAAAGAAGTATTAATATTTAATTATTTTGAAGTATTTTAAAAACATTGAAATTGAGAAATCATGCAAGTTTTGAAGAAAAGTGTAGTGTATTTCCAAATGCCATCGAACGGGTGAGCATAGGTCCTATCTGCACTTTTCGGCCAAATTCAGTTACTACGTGGCTCCCTGAAATTTCTCCCATCAAATGCTGAGGTTTAATAGCCGTACTACAGGCGGGAAGTACTAAAAAAGACTTTTGAATAAATCGGTATCTGTCCTTTTTATGTAGATTACTAACGTAATTTTTTCGTAAATGACAAATAACAAGCATTTAAAGCGATATCTTACGCACATATTTATCAAATATTTACAAAACAATAGAAATGAATTGAATACTTCAACCCGTTCTAATAAACTAAGGAGCGTTGTGAAACGTTAAACCTCGATGTATCATTTTGAGCTCAGTTGGAGATTTAACCTCTGTGCTTAGCACGGCAGTATAAAAATACAAATATGATATGTTCCTACATAAACAACCTACGAATGTCCAAAAGGACAAATAGTTTATTTTTTCGATGCCTGTTCCTTCGAAGTACGCATTCCAGCACTCTGGTACCATATACTTAAAGTCTGACACTGGGAATGTTTATAACGAGGCAAGGAGAGAAGCAACCTTCAGGGACAGCTTGTTCTCAGGTGCGATGAGACACAGAAAAAATGTTGCTGTCTACAGCAATGATCGACAGCTTCTTGCTAAGCCATTGAATGAATTTACTAGACCCTTGTTGTATTGTGAGAACTACAATCCATACAATATCAACTAGCCAGGCAATTTATTTTTTGGCTACTTGCTTGATCTCCGGAGAGAAGAAGTTTTCTCAGCGTTCACGTTATGTCCATTATCTACTCTTGCTGGGTAATGGATAAAACAATACAAATTATTACTAGTCATTGAAAAAAATTGACATTTAGGAGTAAAATAGTCTCTGTTGGGTCAAATTTCAAATCATGTTATCTTATTAATTAATTATATTCTAATGAACATAGGGGGTAGTTCAATTGACTTCACAAAGAAAGAGTAAGGCATCAAGATACAAAAAAATATGTTAATGCAGTGGTAAGAACGTATTAACAGTACATTTCATCGCATTGCAGTATTAACGACATATTTTATCTTATTACTAAAACTTTGCATGCCTGTTTAATTAAATTCGATTAAACACAACTGGTGAATAAACAATATATAAATAACCAAATACAAACTTTCATAACAGGTGAGCACCTGTTCGTCTGTTTACCGCTTGCCATAAAAAGCTTAATTCACACTTGCAAATCGCATTTCTGGGGAAAACTGATTTCATGTGCTCGATTGACGTGTCAGAGCGATAAGAACGAGCGCAGGAGGAAATGTCAATTAGCACGCCTGATATCGAAGGGCGCCAGATGTGATAGAGAATCCGTGTGCCAGACGACATACAAGTTGTTTGACATGTTCATTGATATTTTATGCAATGGGAACAACGACTGAAAAAAGCTAGGCGTGCTACAACAGCACATACTCTATAGAATTATTTCTAAATTTGTTATTTTACAAAATTCAGAAAGTTCAACCCCATTATTTTAAGCATCCCTGTGGGAAAAAATTGAACAGAAAATTTGGGGCGGTTTTTGAGAAAAAAGTGTTATTTTTTAAATTGTCTACATTTTGCGCCAAATTACACAAAACTACTCACATTTTCCAAAAAAATGAACATAAACTTATTTAAAGATACGTCTTTAAGGAACAGATTTCACTAAGGAAAAATCTCTATCTTCAATGTTATAGTTGTAGGAAGACGACCAAAAAACAATTTTAAAAAATCTGGGATTTTAACGAACATGAGACCTGCACCTTTTTCTTAAGCGTCTTTTACGCTATGCATGGGCAAAGTTTGGTCAGAAACTTTGGTGTGAATTATGAGAAAAGTTCGAAAATGTTATAAGGCTTCATGTATACTACCTTCAAAACCCAAAATATCAACTTCAAACGCCTAAAACCTTTGTTAATTCAAATCGATCGAGGAATATCAATTTTGAAGAAAATCGGCATAACAATTTAGGTGTTAGCGTGGTTCACAGACCGTCAATCGAATTTTCGGTATCAAAGACTACAAAACATTGTACACACAGCGTGTTAGAGGAATTATTCTTTCTCTATATTTTGCAGCAGGATTTTTCTACGTTTTCGTTGCCAAGGTCTGGCAATAAGAATTTTTCTGCCAAAATACGCTTTTTCCACCGCACGATTACACAGATATACTTTCGTAAGGATGAGAAAGTAAAAATGCGAACGATTGAATCGGATGTGGGTTAAAAAGGAAAGACGAAGAATTTGGGATTGCATTTGTTTTCATCATAATTACTGAGGTTACACAACGACCCTGAAATCATACATTCTCCGGCAAATTATTTGTTAACGTTATCTATGAAACACTCTCACACACCACTGAACATATTTTGGGACTGCCAAAGAATTTGGACATGATAATACATTTTCTTAATTGAAAAATTAAAACTTAAACTCCTCCCAGGTTTTTATGATTCCAGCAGGGTATTTTTTAATAATTAATAAAAGTCGTAATACTAATATTAATATAAAGCTTTTACTAGTGGCAAGGCTCAGGCCATTAGGCAGGTTCTTCCGTTTAACTACTAGGATGAATATTTATACAAAGCTGTATACTGAAGGGGGATGGAAAGATATTAATTACTATTACGATGTTCGAGTTGCTCAGTAGTATTGTTCGTTCTATGTGAAGAATAATTCCCAAATACTTTTTATCTCTGGCCTACGAAATTAATGTTACGAGTACTCATTCACTAGCAATACTTTTCCCCCAAAAATGTAGAGTTAGAAAACGTCTAGCTGTTCGAGAGTATTCTATAATACACGCTTCTTACAATGCCAGAGATGCTCTCAGGCGCGTTTACACAGCAAGACGTTTTTCTCTCGCGAAGTACGGGCGCAGGAATTAATTCGTTAATTAACTCCACATGCGATTAAAGAAGAACATGAATCATGATATTTACTCATGTTTTATTTATATACTTGTATGAAAATTTTGGACGTTACAATTACACTATTGCAGGAGCACATGATACTAGAGTTAGAAACTCTCCACTATTGCAGGAGCTCCATGTACTACATTAATACGTTTGTGTATGTACTGCAAATATTACGTTCGATCCACTACTTAGAAAATTTACATAGCACTACGAAGGAATAGACTCAATGACAAAAACTGTTTCTACGTTGGCTACATTCCAAGAAGTGCCAAGTAATGCAAGGTTCGCTTGATTGCCCGATGACTAATCTTACATTCAATTCGACCCTTCTCATAAAACATGCGTTTACTGATTTATACTTTGAGCTGGTATTCTATATGCTGCCAAGAATGTTAGATTCCTAGACACTTTCTTTATTACGTACGTAAGATGCAATATTTTTATACTCTTCCTGTAAGTTAACTTATATGATCGCCATCACAAAAGTTTGGCCCTACGTGCAGTCACACTAATTTAGTTAACTTGTAAAATTAAAAATCATTTCTTTCTATTCCTTGCCAGCAGAATTCCCATCTCTACGGTACTACATTCCAATATGATGTTAACAGAGCAGTCATTGCTTACCGATGCTTTATTTCAAATTAGCAACATGTGGGCTATTTCATCCTATCTTAGAAACATAGGATATGCATTTTTATGAATATTCGCATCTAATATATATATATATATATACATACATATACTTTATTTCGGCATGTAGATGTACTTGGGCAGGCTATGTTTCTCAAAACCAGTACACTAATATCAAATTCAATCGGCGTGATAGTCCCTCTTGTGATACACTGAAAACTACAACACACTGTATATCTGTATGTCATGCATGCAGAGGTCGTTTCTTATCCTCTTATTCTGCTCGTGAGAAACTACTGGTAATTTAGTACGTGCAGGGGATAATATTTATTGTGACGTTGGGTAAGCAATGCTTTCCACAGTTTCCATATGTTTTGTGTACCATTTCTAAACGCACATCACGTAGATAGCGCAAAGAAAAACAGAAGTATGAGTGAGTATGAGTATATTTTTTTTCGAAAAGTTAAGAGAACGAACAGGGTTATGAATGAAATAGAATGTGGTTATGGCATTGTGAAAACATGTGACCCAGGCAATAGAAACCAAATTTAGCTCAGAATGAAAGTGTGAAGTTACTTAACTATTTCAAGATATTGAAATATTTTCTGAGAATAGAATTTGTTGGAAATAAAAACTCTCTATGTTAGAAATAATAGTCTTGCCATTTCAGGAATATGCTTAACTGCCAAGATGGTCAAATTCATCACGAATCTGTCTCATCAACAGGCTTTTTTTAATGGTATCGAAAACATATTACCTGGGCGAGAGTATGGAGAGGGAATATATTTTTACTGAAATTGCAGTAAAGACAAAATTGACATACAAAGTTAGTTTTGCATATACAAGGAAACAATTTCAGATCTTGAATATTAGTAATAGGAAATTTGCGTATGTGAGCCGCACATAGACGCATGATGCATTGAATTAAACAGAACGTGTGGGGGCGTTGCTTTGCAAATTACTGAGACGACGAAGTGAGCTCATCTACTAAAAGTTAGTATTTTCATGTAACAAAACATTCTGAGACCCTTCTGGACTAATTTAAGTAGATGCATGCAAGACGTGAGTTCTTAAAGCATTACCTTACTCTTATTGTCAGTATCTATGTTTTCTTACATGTAACACGAAATTTACCTCTTTAAGGATATTGAGTGAAATTTGGGAAGAAATGAAAGAATTAGTAGAGAGAATAAACGTGTCAATTTCATAAATCATACCAATGTCTGAAAGGATAATAATGTGAAATGAAACGATACATAATAAATCATATAACAATCATATTAAACAATTTACGTTTGGAGAATGAAAAACGCTTAAACAAAAGAACTGATTTTGTATTTAATAATAAAAAACAGAGTTTTCACGATTTAAAATGTACACACTTTTCGCTTTCGTTATATGCTGTCATTCAATTTAATAATTGCATTTATGAGCTCAAAATGTCTCGTTAATTAATACATAGTTACAAAAATAAAGTGTCCGACTCTGGTCCGCAACGTCACAAACGTACGAGCCAACGTGATGTCACTTCCGCCTTCAGCGGATGGCCGCGCCCTTTCACTAGCTGCTCCGCCTCCTCCACCCCGCCGGGTCGCCGGAGCGTTTGCCAGAAGATCTTCTCGATGTACTCTCTCTAACCCCAATGTACTTCCTCGCACGTCCCCTAAACAAAGTGTCGACGGCAAAATCTCTGCCTACGAGCATATACGCTCGTCCCCCGCCTCGGCTCATTCTTCTCGATATTTCTCTTTGTGATTACGCTGCCCTCTGCGGTTCTGCTGTCTGCGACAAGCACACTTTCATTCATCACTTCCTGGTATTTCTCTTGGTACAAGTAACTTCGTTACCCTCCACACTTCTGCTGTCTTCGACAATACCTGACGTTTCAATAGAACTCTACTTCTTACAAAGCTTACGGCTCACAATGTATAATACCCAGCATTAGCTATAGTTTCTTGCCCGACTACAATATGGCGATGCCCGTAATGAACGGGTACGCTTTTCTACCGCGGAGAAGTATGGGAGAGAGATATCCAGTTAGTTTAGAGATTAGTATCAGCGGACCATGTTTAAAGTGCTATCAATGGATAGCTTTTTAAACTATACGCCTCGATCATCCTCATAATATCGAATAACATCGAAGTTCCTATCTACAATGCAGGAAGTCTGAACCAAGGTGTTTCACCACATTATTCGAATATTTCATTTTTAAAGCGTAGTAGAATCAGTGGCGGCTCGTGGTCATGCCATTAGGGTGCAACTTTTCTATCTCTCTCTTCCTATCACTCAGTCGCTCCCTCTCTCTCTCTCTCTCACACACATATACACATAACCGTACTCACAGGCAAACATTACTCGCATATATATATATATATATATATGTATATATATATATATATATATGTATATATATATATATATGTATAACATTATTACTCACAATTAAGCACAAAGCATCTTATGAAGTCTGATAGCATACTGAACAGAACCTTTCATCAACAGTGAGTGTTGTCCGCGTTTCTTTTCACAACAACCGCTTCGACTTCTCTCGGCAAGAACCCCTCCAAAATATTTACTACTGGGGTCGGGTCACCATGCGTGTCGACTCAGCTCATCCCAGAACCGTTTTCCAGAAATGTCTTGAGTTCCATTGAACACTTTGATTCAAAACATTTTTACTTGCAATTTTGCTTTATTATTTCCCATAAGCTTGCTGTACAATTTTAAGGCTAGAAGTATTAGTTTCTCTACCCAATATTCAAAACAATTTGGATAATTTGCTGTATACACTGTGTGACGAAACACAATGAATTTTTCATTAAAGACATTAATTTCTTGCGTTTAATGTTTCAAGCGCTATTCATTGCAAGTTGTACAAACACATTTGTCAGAAAAAAACAGCACTCTAACTTGGGTTTTTCAGAAAAGCATTAAAAAGTAGCTTACTACATAGTTTACAAAATACATTTGGGTTTTCAATACTTCGGAATGGATTTGTAATTAGAACTCACTTTAAAACACAAGAGAGTGTATATATATTATCTAATTAACATACTTACGAACGCAACATTGCATTCGCATTTCGCGCGCTAGCGAAGAACTGCTATTTCGGAAGGGATAAGAGCTCATTTAAGTGGAAAGATATCTCATACTTCCTTCGTTCAATAACTTCTCTTAAACTTACTTCTCTTAAACACTTGTGCTAGCCGAGTGTTATATCTTTGCGACTTGACAAGACACTCGCAGAGATGACCGTCTGCAGAGGCAATTGCATCGTCCAGCCATCCTAAGCCTCCGTCCATCCGTCCATAAGGCACCGTTGCTCTCTCCTTCCCCTGCAGCCCCGCAGCAACCAAGGACATCGTATTCTCCCGAGAGTGCTTCGGCAGGTAATCACGAAGAGCACTGTCGGTGGACTGTCAATTTCAGCATTTGAACGGCGTGAGTTTTGAAATACCAAGTTTCGGAAACGCTCATAGAGAACTTGTTTTCCTCTCTTGTTAAGAGATGTTTAAGAGAAATTGCATCGAATTAATTTGGTTGTGCACATGTGAATGTGCGAATACCTACGTGACGCCACTGAGTGGAATATAGTAAAGGGTAAGTTCATTAGTTAATTTTCATTGAACAAATTGGTTTTGAACTTGAATTGTATTTATTTAATACATTTCAATATCGAATCATTGCTGAGTCCGCTAATATCAGACATAAAGAAATGACAATAATTCCTAGAGTGAGAAATATCTCGTGTGGTTCAAGGAACATTTTGCCATCTCTATAATATATTAGGCTTAATAGAACCCAATTAATAAAAAAACATTTAAAATATGTCTCTTTAATCTAGAAATCAGTCGCAATTTATAGGTTGATGAATGGTTGAATTGAATGGCAATGAATTCACGCTGCAACTGCTTGTTGTCTATTTGTGGTTTAAAAGGATGAGACAGTAAAACAAACAGATTGACATTAAAAACAGATTTAGAGAGCACTTAAGCTTACAGTTCCACTTTTTTGTCTGTAAAATTAAAACTAAGTTGATATTGTCGATCTAGAAATATGCCGAAGATGATCGTACACAAATGAGAAGTTCTACGATCGGTATCTTTGAATAGAAACAAAGAGTCATCACTTTTAGTACGGGGGTACGAATTGAAGGGCAATGCTGTATCTCGAGATACGTCTTCCACATACTTAGGAATACAACTAAAGAGTAAATTGAGCTGGGAAAATAAAGTAAATTTCGTGTTTGCGAAATCTGGATATCTATATTGATATAGGAGTTTTGTTTGTGTTACAGCGAAATTCGAGTTAAGTGAGTTTGTTCTAACGAGGCCGTACTGTATTTCATTGTTGGTCAATGTAGGTCAATGTAAACTTACGATATTCAGCCACCAAGTTCTCAAACTTAGTTGAATAATTAATAATAAATCTAAATTTAAGTAGCCGGAAAAAGTTAGTCGTAGCTCCTCGAGTTTACTGTTGACAGCCCAATATCCATTCCAGAGAGTTTGCTCCGCAGAAATGTTGCGAAGGAGTGTGCTAGCGTCACACGAATCAATAGGCACCCAGACACCGGCGCCAGAATTAGGACGATAGCCTTGAGACCAGTGGCGTGGAGGGACTTAAAAAGGATTCTCAAAAAGGACCTTACAGCTTATCTATTAACTTATTGTCACTAGAGATGAAAAGAATGAAATAATCGTTTCCGTAATAAAAAGTTCATTTAGTTTATTACAGATTAATAAAATTATTGCATTATTCAAACGAGAATAGCATTATCACTCTTTCAGCTGATTCCTTTCTGTTTATTTTAGGATTCTGGTATTTATACATTGTTTTATTGAATTTATAAGTTTCCTTCTGGACCCCAAAAAGCGACACGACAAGAGTTTCTTACGAAATAAAAGCATACGGCAAAGTATTTTGGAAATGTGCGTGGGCATAATACACAAGAGGGTACATTTTTCTCAGTGCAACCACAGACCTCTCCAGAACCAAAGAGCGTTTCTTAGCTACATATAGCATACATTTTGAACGTGATGAGACAGGAAGTGGACATCGATTTCTGAAGTAGTGAAGCCTACTCCAATCATTTATACAATATATGAACTTCCTTTCTAATTTTAAATGTTCAAATGTATTAGTTTGACAAAACTCAGAAAATTTCTTCCAAACTGAATTATTTTGCAAATATTTTTCCTGTAAAGAAGTTAATTTTATGCGAGGGCATTTTGTTTCGTCCCATTACCAAATTAAATAAACTAATAATCTTTTCATTTTAATAATCTTCAAGTGAAAAAGTTCAGAATCAAAACCAAGAGGAAGTAGGTGAATATAGTTCAATCCCCTCGCGATACTTCAACAGTTGCGCTTAATAAATTCACATTGGGGCCTCAAATTCAAGTTATTTGTCAGGATAGAGATGAGCAGAATATACAATACCGGCAGCGTCATATCTCCAATTAATTGCTGTCAACCTCATTGCACGAAGTAATAGTTTTATTATACTATATTTATACTTTTATTTTGTGCAATTTCCTCAGCCGGTAACTTCCAGTTGTACATGACTCTTTTCAACAAGATACGTTCAATAATAAATTTGATAAAGTATTAATGCTTTGATTGAGGGTGCGGATGTTAATGAATCTTTGTATTATTAAAAATTAGCTATGGTTGTATGGATTATAACACGCTTAAGACAGTATCGTTTACATTATTCTTTTTTAAATACACTGACTGCTGAAATCGTTGTTTTCCCTACTAGTTTATTCACGCGATTCGTTTTTTTCATAAAATATGCTGCCCTTAACCAATGTTTGGTTGTGATAAATAACCCCGCAAATTTAAACGAAGGAATTAATTCAAATGATTTTACACGCTTACAATTGATTTACTGAGCTTAGTTTTATTTGAATAAATATACCGCAAATATTCATAGGAAACAATTTTTGTGTCTTGTGATTCACTATATATATATATCACGTTGAAATAACTCAACGAAAACACCTAAGCAACCTCAACGAAAGCAAAACAAATGAATATGCCCCCTAAAACATCCACTAAAGACAAAAAAAACTAATTTGGGGGAAAACCCCTAACCTGGCAACACAGGTGTGTGTGCGGTTGGGGGGGAACTCACCTGCCTGCGGCGAGGGTGCCGAGGGCGCGCGCCTCTCGAAGAACAATGGCGGAGCCCTCGAGGGCGGAGCGCCACTGCGCCGGCGCGCCCGTCGTCGCCGCCCTCCTCTCCGCCCCGCCGCCCGCGCCCGCGCCGCGCCGCCACCGCTGCTGCTCTGCAACACCGCAAGCGCCATCGCCGTCACATCCGCCCACTCCATGCGGAAATTGAGGCGGGCAAAGCGGGTAAATGAAATGCGTTGTCTGGAATAGACTCCTGCAGGCCTCAGAATAAATATTATGAACTTCTTAGTGCCTTGAGTAGGCGGCGAAGGTGATCCCTTTTTGCCAATAAATATATCGTGATGGAAAGTATTATTTTACGAATTTACACGTGTCATTTACCCATGTTAGTAGGTAATTCCACTAGAACCGATCTTTCGCAGGGACAAAATCTCCTTGCTTCGGAACGTATATCGTCTAAAGCGAGTGCAATAGAGTTGTCTTCCAATCAGGGGTAAAATTCACAAGTGTAATTTTATGATAAGAGATTTCCCACCACGAGATGATTAGCAAAACGAGATCACCTTTGACCCACATACATACGACAGTTCGTGAACCGGCCTAGGTGGATCAGAACTGGAGTGCCACTGACCAGGAGGTCCTAGGTTTCGAGTCCCCACGGCGCACAGCGGAGGCAGGAGTTTCAACGCTAGCTAGATAGCTTCGGCCGAATTCTGCTTCTGTTTGGAGAATTCCAGAAGCCGACTGCTCTTCTCGGCAGATTACGTGTACATGCTCTGACCGGCAGTTTTGCGTTGTTTCTCTAATCAACACAAGCCGAATACCGGAGTGGTACCCTAACAAATGGGCCACGGGCAGCACGCGATCTTTCCTTCCTCTTCCTCGTCCTATCCTCATCCCTTTACTTCACACACACACGGCACACTTGTCGGAGACCAGTCGGGAGCTTAGAGCGAGTCCCTGCCGGAGCAGTGCCCCATTGATGGGAGATACTTCGTTGGGAAAATCCCCGCAGGCCGTCGTATGTTGGCACCGGGTCTCACCATCCAGCGGGGCACATCATCGCCACCTTCCACTACCAAAACTTGGACTACACATACGGGACACACGACCTCGGTCGTTGACGCGCCCGGAATCACTAACCAATCAATTAATCAACCAGTTCGTAACATTTATTCTGAGACACTTGTATTTATTGTGAACTCTTTGACCACTTCCTGTTTGCCGCGCTTGAGCCTTTATTCTCCATTGTCGTCTACCGTCCGCTGTCCCCAAACGCCTTGGGAACTCCCGAAGTCTGCGGACTTTCGAGATCGAGGCTGAAGATTTCCTTGATCCCTTTTCGGGTAGGGTCTCTCGTTTCCGCATTTCCTGTGTCATTATATTTGTCTTACGTCGTCTATTAATTTCATCAACCTATTCGTTCATCATTCAACACATCCGTCATAATCAATGATATTAGTGAATTCTGGGGAGCAGACAAGTATCACCGTAAATAAATATTGCGCTCTAAAAGGTATTATTCATTGCAACGATATCATAGCCTGTTTTCAAATTAAATGTTTTACCTTGCACGTACGGTTAAAATTACCTAGAGGATGTGCTATTCTCAGAGCCATATTAGAATTAATGAATACTGGTCTGAGTGTACAAGAATGACTATACACTCATTGTACCGCGCTCCTATTTTCTTCCAAGATGAATTTTAAATATATAACTGAAACATGTGTAAATAATAACTAGGATATTTTCATATTAGAGTAATTATGCACAAGCTAATAGGATTTTAAAAATTACTCTAAAATCATTTATCAATGTGCTCGAGAGTTCTTGGTATCAGAGAGCCCGATGAAATATTTTTACAAAAAAATATATATTAATTTACATGGCCTTTTTTGTGTCTTTGAAAGAACTACTATCAAAATTTGATAACCAATGGTAGAGTAATATAGTATATTGTTAGATTCCTTGTAAGTGTAGGTATGTTATAGACATTTTGTATTACCACTCAATTTTAGTGTGAAATGCCACAGACCTAATTTCAAAGCCCTTGAATTCTAAGATATAAAGAATTCTAAGAAGAGCTTTTTAAAAAGGTAATGAAATTTTTTAAAGAAAAAAAACGCGTTTTCGAGTAATATTGCTTTTCAGGTATTTCGTTTAAATTTAGACTTGGAAACACCTCGTATAATTTGCGAAAAACTTGTACAAAAAACTAGTTGTGCTACGAAAGGGCACAAATACTTCCGTTCTACTTAGTTCCGCTCTCTTTTGGGAAGAGGCTAACTTTTCGGTTTATCGCCGCCCCCTTCACGGTTGCCATCTACCGGCGACAGAGCGACCTACCAGGTACTCGCGCGGAAACTGCCGCTCCCCTGGGGCATACTCTCAATGCCGTCATACAAAATAAATTCCTGCGAACAGTAATCAATGCACCCTGGTTCATCACAAACAAACAATTTCATAAAGAAATTCTAATAAATCCTATCATACATCACATCACTAAGCTATCCCATAATTTTTACAATAATACGTCATCAATCACGCAACTATCCCAATACAAACTAGGTAAAGCACCCATAAATGCCACCGGAATAAAAAAAATAGATTTTCCGAACATGCTTTTATACACAATTTGCAAATTTAGATGATTTATTCTAGGATGCTCGGTGGGTTTCCTCTCCATAAGAAATACTTGCACATAAATAATAGTTTAGTGTTTTAAAATAGATAGTAAGCATCAAGGCAAATGAAAAAGTTGTATGTTAACTGAACCATGCATCACGTTCAAAATAGTAAAAAAACTCTCAATGAAGAGCACTCTCACACTCTCCGAACGCCGCGCCCAGGTAGCCCTTGGGCTCTAATCTGGCCTGTTCCATTACATAACGTCCAGTGTTAGCCCGCGGCTCTTACTAGCTGTTTGGACAATTGCTCGGGAGTAGCAAATGAATCCTCAATTAAGATCACAAACAGATTGCGCACAGGTCTCACACACAGGTAGCGGTCAGAGCAAAGGATTATCGAAGGATTAAGGGATGTATGTGGTACACGAGGGACTGGGATTACTCCCATAGCAAAAACACTTAAAACAATCATGACTTAATTATATGAAAACTTTAATGACGACACGAAGGGATTCGAAACCACAATCCTAGTGTGATATAATATAAATGAGTTATAGATTTCTAACATATATCTTATTATTGCTGTATTTAATAACATTTTAAAATTTCGATGTCAGTAAATGTTATTAATGTGTATTTGTTCCTGAAACACTCGGTATTCAGTTGTGAAACAAGATAAGCTAAAATTGAAATGATGAACCATGTACCGAGTAACTTCTAGCGTATGTGCCGCAGGGTTCAAAAATATCAGAAGTAAAAATGACTTTTTTATTCATGCGTGGCCTGTAATGAGCTTTGGAACATTTAGTGATAGTATCCAGATTAAATGTGACACCATTCGCGGTGGTAAAAATAATATAAACGAAGTTGCTATACTTTTAAAAATCATCAATTTCAAACTCAATTTCTTTTTGTATCAATAGGCTGAAAAATCTTTCTCTGAATACCCATACTAGAAAATAAATCACTGGTGTCATAATGAAACATTTGAAACAAAATGGAATTAATTTTATTTCTACCTAGTTAAAATACCTCGTTTTTCCTGGTTTCCTGGATATTGTGGATCTGTAATTGTCTGTTAGGTAGTAAAACGGATTTTTCTCTCAACATTGTATCCACGGTCTGGTGTCCCCTGCCCTCTGCTCCACTGCCCAAACCCACGATGCTCTCCCCCCCTACCAGCCCCCCCTTTTTTCCTGCCTGATCCTGCCCAGCTCGCTATGCCCTGTAAGGATCGTTATTAAGCGTTTAGTTGAAACTTTTGCGGGGTTTCAGAAACATTTCAATCATTTCTGTTATTACCAATTGCTTTTTAGACATTAATGTTTTGGAAAATAGCCTAACCTAAGCCCAAGAATTTACTTTAATTTTAAGTGGAAACATCATCAAAATTGGTTTCGTCGTTTGAGAGATTGACCGGATAAACAGAGAGACAAAATTGTAAAAAAAATGGTGTATTGTAATTTAATATTAAAGAAATAAAAAAATGGTTTGTTCGTATTTTATGAGTTTATGATTTTATGAAATAAAACTTTTTCAACATTGCGAAGGATATACACATATTACAATGGGAGTGTGCGTATGTTTGTTGCATATAGACGCAAAATGGGTGCGTTGTCGAAGATTTTATGCTGACTAAAGCACCTGTGAACAGAACTCGACGCAACCCGCCGCACCCTCGCTTTTATTTTTGTGTCCCGCCAAAGGATATATGTCAAAAGTGAAAGTACCTTTCATCCATGTCGGGCGAGTACATTGTGCGCTGTGCCGGGAACCCCCTGTTTAATGTAAAAATAGATTAAGTTTAAATTTAAGGATTTTTCTAGAAAAATCAGAAAATCATGATTTTTTCCATATGTTTCACTGCATTATGCATGGTATGACCTAATATTACACATGGTTCACCCCCGCACCTCACCTCACCTCATTTCAGAGCATCCGGGAAATGAGCAATCAACTAGATCAACAATACGGGAAAGTCAGGAGTGGATCGTTCGAGTAATGAAACCCCCAGGCCCCCCAACCAAATTAAAGGTTTTAGTTGTAGCCCTTGAGGCCTTGCAAGTTGGATATCCCCGATATAGATTCTGCACTTCTTCAACTCTTCTGATCATAACAATTTATCAGGCTGCAGCAGCTTTAAAACAGTACATCAAATCAATTTTCTCACATCTTCTAAAACCCCCTACGTGGATAAAATGTTTTTACACACGTGTCGTATGCTCAGTAACGCTGAATCTATAGGGTATCTATGAGATTTAACAATATCAGTTGCTATGACAGCAATCCTCGAAAGTTTCATTGGGTTTAAACATATTAATCTTGAAATCGTTAATTTAAAAAATAAAATAAGCTTACCCCCACAGAAAATGCCCTAAAATAATATTATTTAGAGAACTTTTCAATAATCAAAAATTAAAAGATATTTCAAATTCATTCGACTCATTCTCTAAATCAATGTTGTGATCAATAATGCCTTGAAAATTTATATTGTTTCACATTTTTCACTTGTAAACATCAAAAGTCCTGGCAGAGAAAACGAGTAGCGTATTTGGATGAGCATCTTGGGAAACATGCTTTAGCCAAAATGCCCAAAAATCGTCTCGACCTTCAACGCACTTAAGCCGACCACCTTCCCACACAACACTAATTAAGCTGCTGCAGAAGCCTCGCGTGAATCTAGTTCATTCCAGATAGAAGCAAAACCTTATTCATGGGTTCTTGGAAAATTTGCTCGAACATTAATTTAAAAGTCATCGGATTATTACATTTACTTTATTGTAAGTCTTCAGAATTATGATAATTACAAATAAACAATGGTTAGTTGTAAATGTAATTCTCAAAAGCTATACCAATTGAGATACGAATTTAGGAACTTCCAGAAATGTCAGAGACCTTTCACCTCTGTCATGATGTCTTGTAAGTTGATTTCATGTAAAGGTGACACTTCTCATTTCATATTGGCAAAAGTACAATTATATTGCTTTGTGGCTGTAGTTTACTCAAACATTTAATTTTATTTTTACGTTTACTTTTTCGTATACGTACGTATATACGGAGTAATATACGATGGGTAAAGAATGTTTAGAATTACTGCAAAAATCTATTACGAGATTTCCACGAAAATACATGTTTCCAAAAAGAGTGTTATTTTAAACATACGTCTATGCATGAAGAACTAAAAGATGTCATGTCAGTCAATTTAATATGTGTATTTAGAGAGCCGGCTTTCAATGGCGTTTCTGTCATCATCAGTCCACAAATATGATTAAATAAAATACCAAGTAAATACAAAATAAGACAAAGAGGGGAATTATTATAAATAATAGATGAATTTAAATTTATAATACTTAGGCAATTAAATTACAAAGTATGAAATGCAAGGGGTGTATTAATATAGGGACCAGTAGATAATGAAATTACAAATATAAAATGCAAAAGGAGAGATAAGCATAAATACAGATACATAGCAAATTATAATTATTACAGACCAATAGAAATTTAAATTACAAAATATTTAATACAAATAAAGAAATTTACATTATAAAGTTGCAAAAGATACAACAAAAGATGGGAGATAGTAAGAACATGTGAAAAAATATATTTTGGACACCAATAGATGGCAGGTGGAAAGAAGGTGGAACAAAACCAAAAACGTAGCCGAGGCATACGTGATAAGGCAACAAACTAATAAGATAACGTTTGCGCTATTCTGTTGCGTCACTAGTTTTATTTTCTACAAACATTGACATTTCTAAAACATGGAAAAGGAATGAGAAATGGTTTTCAATAAGTTTTCCTGAAGAAATAAAAATTGTTCTTAACGACATTTTTAAATAATTTATGGGACATTTATTATTTAGATTAAATTACAATATTTGTTTTCATTGATATTAACATAAAGCATTTCCTTATGTTTTCTGATAAAGACGTTAAGCAGTGAGGATTTATTGTGAAGTAGTGAGAAGTGTCACAAGAAAATTAAAATCGTCTTAAACAATTAGGGGAAACAATTTGTTAATCAACGTGAAGGAATAATGAAAAAGACATTTAAATGTCGAAGCCTGAGCAATGACGATTTTAGTTGCTTGAACACGAGACAGAGCAAGTGATTCGAAATGTCTTGCACTTCCTCTCGTTGATAAAACAAATTTGCAGAACAATGCAAAGAAGAAACCTGCAAGCCAGGAAAAATTAAACCAAAGAAAAGAGGAGTAAGAAAAGGTCGGCTACACTGTCGACAAATTAGAAGAAGCGTGAGTTGGCAGCGAGCATTTATCAAAGTGGGTAGAGGAGAGGAATGTGTGATTAAATGCAGGAAGAGAATGGTTGGTTAGATGGGAGTTCGCGGTGAATATGCAGAAACATCTGAATGGCCAAGTTTAGAGATATAACAAATTAAAGCAATTGTCGTGGGTGTAAAGTGTGCCCGAACAAGGTATTTATAGGGAAAGGTTTGATTCACTAAAAGAAACACTTGACACTTAAAAGACGATATCTATTTTAGAACAACCCGCCGGAAGTACGCTTTACACACATTTTGAAGTAGGACACTAACAGCTGTTTAAACATCTGAAACTTTTATTTTTAGCTTTTCAGTGGATTTGATCGAAATAGAAATATCTTAACCCCAGCGAAGAAATGTCATGTAACTTTTCGTTTAATTTTTTTAACATTAAAATAAGCACTTGCTGCATGTGTACCAATGTACTTCAAATGCATTGTTTTATATACATACAAAATTTTCAAAGAAAAAATAGGTACAGCCTTTCTTATTGATGGGAGAAATTCTTATTGAAATATTTTTGAAAAAATTACATAATAACTTCAACTTTACCCGAAATTACTAATATAAGAAAAAAAACATGAAATCATTTAATGTGATACTACAGACAAATCATTTCCTTTTTTACGAATCTCGAGCTTCAAAAATAAAGGCGGGTACACACAAGTTATTTACCATGGTTCTATTAGGTTTTACTCTTTGAAGCGCCAGAAAAATTATTTAAATCGGTAAATATTTGCCGAAGTTGTCGCAAAACAAATATAAAATAATAAACACGAAGAATTACATTACATTCATCCTTAGAAGTTAGTTGGAAGACACGTTAACTACTGAAGGAAACTAGTGAAAATGCGCAATATACGGAAACGATTCTTACTCTCAGTGGTATTACTTAACAACTACTTCTTTAAACGATGTACTGTTTTTTTTAAATATCTTAGATTGAGGGATAAATTACAACGAGATAGAAATCTCTGGATTTAATACTAGAGGTGTAGAACACGTTCGAAAATAAATTTGAGCTTTTGCAATTTTCCAAACTTAATAGATTTTAATTGGACTTGGAACTAAATAGTAATAAATGTACCTTCTGAGCGAAGAAATCTTTTAAAATCGAATCAGCTGAAGACATAAAGTTTGTGTTTAGAGATGAAATGAATATAAATTAATAATGGACAGATTAATGCATCGCGGTGTACCAATGGCAATTAAAGAGGAAATAATTTCGATAAACGGTCACATTTTTCCACTTTTGGGACCATTGCAATAATGCTTTTTTGTTCTATGTTCAGTTAAAATACATCTCGCAACGCATTCCACAATTTCACGACAGATTGTATTTTTATAGCAATTCGTTTAAAATATTTGAAAGCAAGCATTTCGAAGAAATCGTTGGCAGAAAACTTTGTTTTGAGCCTGAGAACTGATCCCTAGACAGAGGATTTGAGGAAGTAAAATCTGCTGATGATTCTCTCCTCTTCCATTATTCTTTTCCTATTAGCCTCTCACAAACTGAATTTTGACCAAGTAGCATAATTACCGGATTATTATGTGTTCACAAAGGCCCATTTAATTGATATTACGGCTACGTTCGCCTTTATCATGCAAGCCGCAACCATCAGGTGAAGCTATGTCGGCGAGATTCGAACGCACTTCGTTGAGTAGAGCGATATTCCCACTGGCGCCTGCTCCAGTTGGGCCGCCATTTTACTGCCGACCGAACCCATTCCGCCCGGTCGCTCCTGCCCGCTGCCCTCCGAGGCGCAAGGCGTGTGCTCACCTCGTCACAGTCATCCTGACGCAGTCCGCCGACATGAGCCCGCGGCGTCTCCGACGGCGACCCAGCGGCCACTGGCGGCGGCGGCGGCGGCTGCCCCCATGCGGGCGGGCGACGGCTGTCAAGGCCGAGCACAGTGCGCTGCAGCCCGGTCACTCCAGCCGCCGCCGCCGCCATCGCCGCCACCGCCGCCACCGCCGCCACTCCTATACTGCGTTCGGGCTCGGAGGAAATTGTTGCGGCTGGTGAGTGGGGCGTCACAAGAGAAGTTAAGCTGCTCTTTTCCCTTTTGTGAAAACTGGTGAATTTTCTGTGAACTCCTGAAGATTGGTATTAGCCGATAACTGGAAAGTAATTTCTCCGGCTGTGACAGCTCAGCGGTAACATCCTTTCCTCTGCAGCATCGTTGTACGAAAGGTCGTAGGCTTCTTGACCTAATGCTGGCGTGTTTTCGTTGGGTTGAGTCCAACTACTGACAGGAGACAATTGCTAACGGCCATTCACTGCTCTGTTCGGTAGTTTCCGGTGTTTTTTTATATTAATGCCAGGCCAATAACAAAGCAGTGCCATAACAAAAGGGTCATGGACAGTGCGCGACCTTTCATTCCGTAACCCTCTCTCTCCTCTTACACAGAATTACACATGCTCTTCGGTACAACATATTTTGTCGGGAGGCCATTCGGCAGCCTAGAGTTTGCCCCGAATGAGGCAGTGCCCTGTCGGGAGAGATACCTGGAGAAGAAAACCTGCAAGCCGCCGTGAAGGTCAAAGTCATATCTCGTGCACGTTTCACGGATGACCCTTTTCCAGGATGAAACATCCACTTACAGGACGAATGAACGTGTTTTAGTTGACCTGCCTGAAATCACTACTCATTCAACCCTGGAACATAATTCACACTGGCGGTCGCTCTTAAAACGGATTTACATGAAATGCTATTTTAGGCAGCACATACTAAATTTTCTAAAGGAATTTTTATATGAAAATCATATTTTGAAAGTTAGTTAAAGAAATCAGTACAGTTTCGTTGCATTTTCTTTATATTTCCTTCCCTTGGTCCATTTTAATGCATTAGCCAACTGATCGTGTACTCTATACGCGTGCAACGATACTCAGAAATACTTTTTTTATATACTTTTAATACTTAATTTCTTAAATTACTTATTTACTTAATTACATATTAATACTTAAATTTTTAATAGTTAAACTTTTATATCCATTAAAAGTACCAAAATAAAATAATAAACAAATATATGAAATGTTTAGATATTGTGAATAGTCACAATCCTAACTTGTAGGCACGATTTACGAGTTTATTCAATACACAATTACGAGTTCGTATAACAGAATTGTGGCAAAAGTATTGTTAATGTTTCAAATTTTAACTAATAAGACAATATTCTGATTCTGCTAAACACAGACGTCACGACCCCCCTTTCATACTGCAATTTACTACCATACATTTAATGAAAGCTTGATAGAATAGCACCTAACTTTTTTCAAACTGCCGCATGTCGACAAAGTCTTTTTTCAACATTCTCTAGACGTTCTTATAAGGATAAAACACTTTATAGACATAACAATGACTATTATCTTGGGCGATCTTTTATGCTTGTACTGTTATATTCCTCATTTTTCTCGAATTAATTTAATTTTCATACTCAAATATTCGTCAAATAGCCCTATAGTAGTATGTTATCGATAATGAGAGCCACTCAATGTCACTTTCACATAAAATGAATTTTGTTAATATTTAATTTACTGCACCGAAGAACACAAATTTATTTTAATGCTCTAAAGATTTTTTTTCAACAACTTCGTGAGCTGCAGCAAAAAAAATTATGCTCATCAAAACTACAAAAAAATAGTTTAAAAGTAAGTAGCACCGCGACAGCTCAAGAACAACATATAAAATTCTCTAGTATAACACTGCAATAAACTAAATACTGTAACAAAAACATCTTCACAAATATCACAATATCATGGAGTAGTATATACATAGTATAACAGTTGTTTACACATCAAGAATGTTTAAAAAAAGTAGCTATTCCCTAACGCAAGTGTGATTAGCAAACATTTAACCTCTTCCTTGGATTCTTACTGACGCATGACGTCAACTGTGACGTAAACAGTAAGTATGAGTATTCATTCGGTACTCGCAGTATGAGAATCGATCGAATAACACAAATATTTTTAGTCAAAATCTAAATTGTTTCATTATTTTTGGATTTTCCCCAAGTACCTAGGCATCTAACGAAACCATAGACATCTTTCACACGGCTGCAAGCTGCTTGGAAGTTTGGATACTTGGCTGTCCGGGGTGAGCAATATCTCAGTCGATTGAGCTGACATTTCGGCCATCGTGTTGTGGCCTTCTTCAGAGCTATACTGCTCCGGCTGCTACGAATTTTTGTTGTTGTTGTGGCAGAAATTCTTGAATACATTTTAAACAATGCTATTTTACATCAAATATGAGTATGGTTGTAGTGATAATGATTTTCTGAAAAGCGGTTCATGTTTTTTATAGTTTTATTGATCTTCTGACTAAATTTAACAAACATCGGATATGAGTTTTAATACTGCTTTACGGCTTTGAAGGTGACAAATTTTTGAAGTTTACAAACAATACTATCGGAATCTGTAATTAATTTCAAATCATTCTAAATGGGTAATAATGACGATAATGTTGGAGAATAAGGAAAGGGAATTGAAAATAACTCCCATATTGAAAAATGTCATTAATGTTATGAACCTTGCCGCCACCAACAACCTGGTTTATTTCTGCTTCAGGTAACTCGGAAATATATGTACACACAAAGTGCACAAACAACCTATTCCAATCATTACCATTGCCTTTTGTATTTTGTTCCCAACGTCGTCACCACTTTTTCTACCATCTATGAATCATCATAATTATTAAATAAAATAATTTTTAATATCTTACTATGAAATTACATGCAATTTGCACGAATTTACAAGCAAAGAAATGTTAAATAAAACAAAATAAAAATTTGCAACTCAACAACACATTTTAAAATACAACAAATATTTATCAAAATCCGTAGTTTACGAGAAGACATGTAACTTTTGTGAAGTGCTGGAGCTTCTCGAAAACCGGAAGAATCAAGGCAATTAGACTTCCCCGTCGACCATCACCGTTGCCACCAGAATGCGCTATCAAATTCTGTTACAGAGTGAGTCTGTGCAGAATCAGGATTGCGAGGTTGAAGGATACAATTACTCTTTACGCGCATTCGCAGTTAAGTCTGGCACGAAGCATTTGGAAGCTTACTTTGGAAGCCATATCTCTTTCCGAATTGTTGTGATCTAGAAGAACGATTCTCCAGTCTTGTATTTTGTCCATGAAATTTGGAGGCAACGGATTGAATTACGTTCATCACGAGAACCTTTTTCATGATCGTGTTAAACGGATCAACCTTTCAAGCACATCATAGGCTTTTAGAGATAGATGCAATTTTGAAGATCGATCTTCTAATGCCTTCTCATAAGCATTATAATATTTTTCCAATATATATCCATATGAGTGCATTTTATATTTCTTTATCAAAATCGAAGCATCTCTTGAACAGAAATATAACATTATAGAGATGTTTTCCTTACGTTTTTAGAAACTAATTAGTAGTTTATCTAACGTTGCGTCATTTTCACATTGAACTAATTAATAGGAAAATTGCGATGAAAGGTTCTAGTGAGACTGTCAGTAATTTTTTCATATGACGGTATATTCATTACTCTTAATACAAGGTATTTGAAATGAGTAATGGACTCATTTATTATGATTTATATGAGAATAAAGCTTAGAATGCAATGCGTAAATCGTCTGTTATTACCATTTTAAAAATACATATATGACATTCCAACGGAAAGATTATGAATAGTGACTGAATGATGTCTATGCCATTGAGGACCATTATTCAACTGCAATATATTATAATACAAAATCAATAATAGTACAAATACAATATATTAAATGAAGTGAAACAAGAAAGAAACAATTAAAAATTCAAAATAATTAGCGTTAAATAATAATTTATTAGTATTATTTATTATTTTACAACTTATGTTAATTTACGGCTTTTCTTAGAATATCAGAATCAAATATTAAGAAAAAAGGCTTTAAATGTTCTTTACTATAATTATTACTTCAGTTTTAAATTTTGCCAAAAATATGAATAAACATATTGTAGTTCATTTGCTGATAAAACCATATTTTAGAGAGAGTCATCGCACAACAGACTTACCCATAGCAGACAACTTCAAAACGAAGGGTGGGATAATACACAATCTCATAACGGTCGTAATCGACTAGATTTTCGTGCCGCAACGCTCTGTGGTAGAACTGCATGCCGACGTCTCCCTCGCGCCTTGTGCGTGGACTCGGACCTTTCGAGGTGGCAGCTGAACAGAAGTGCGCGGCGGGCGCGAGGGCGCCCCGTGCATTACGCTCCCCGACGCCCCCACAAAGGCAGTGACAGGTGAGCAGCAGACTGTGCTAACACCGCAGCCCACTCGTCATTCCGCGGGGCGCAACAACTGTCACCTCTGTGGCAACGCGCAAAGAGCTCATCGGCTGTCGCAAGGGACTCGGCAACTTGAAGGCGTCACTAGTTTGAGATGGACACAAACATCTAATTCATCATTACGTCCGTAATTGGCTTCGGAATTCAATTGGAAGCCTTGTTGTATTTAAAGAATCCTTATATTGCGATTTGTTTCTTGGTCTGTTGAAATTTAAATGATTAAGGATCTTGAATTTAGGCCAAAAATGATGATTTATTTATTCAGCCTTCATCAGGGCTACAATAACGCGTTTTGGAATTATTTATATATTAAGTATAGGCGAAGGAAACATTTTTCTTTTTCTCGATACAATTGTTATAATTCTTTCAAGTGTATCATTTACTCATACAAATATCAGCTACAATTTGTAAATCACGCCTCAACTCATTATTACAGCTCTAAAAAAGGTCGTACATAATAAATTAAAATACAACTGTTGACCTACCTATAAGAACTTTATAACATTAATAATTGCTAAACGTACTTGAACAGTGCCTACAATATTTCAAAACATTACATACAACAAGAAAGTGTAAATTCAATTCCAATTATCCTTTACAGTCGTGGATTATGTTTGGCTTCAAGGTACTGGATAATAATATGTTCGGTTATAAATGCCACAAACTTACTTCGTCACTTAGTCCACAGGTGCCCAAATTAAAAAATTAAAACGAAAAACAACAGCAACAATACAATATTTAAAAATATTGTCTAAACCGCATTTTACTCATGATGGGTATAGTGAATAAATACGAAGCTATGAAGATATAAAAAATTCCAAAGTAATTGTGAGGCTCTTGATCTGATATTCCAGGGAGGGAGGTGACACAATATTTTTTTTTACTAGAACACTTCAATAACGTTTGCACACATGTAGTGTAGACAACCCACGGGCGTCATTTTCGGGTGGCCTGGGCCATCCGTACGCCCCCAAGTTGCGGCGGCAGTCCGAATTTCTGTGCATAAATCACTCAATTCCCTAGCTAATTGCCACTTCGCATCAACCATTTTCGCAGTTAGCGCTCGAGTGACGCCGTGGGATTTTGTTACGTAACACGCGCGGCTGTGTCCAGCGCCCGGCGTTCGCCGCTCCGGACATCGGCACGATCTCTGGCGGAAGGCGCCAAATCAAAAACAAACAACACGCGATTCCGAGGATCCATTCTGCGAATCATTGTATCACCACGTGCTCTTAGTAGGTGCAGTGAAAAACTGCCCTGATTCAGAAATACCATAATATGAATTAACGGTGTGAAATGGTACACACTTTCTCGCACCCTCGTATCACCACGTGCTCTTATTAGGTGCAGTGAAAAACTGCCCTGATGCCGCAATGCCATAATATGAATTAACGGTGTGAAATGGCACACACTTTCTCGCATCCGCTGCGGTGGCTCAGATCATTAGCTGTTGTCCCGGCAGTGCCTCTGACCGGGAGGTCCTAGGGTTCGTGTCCACACGCTGGCAGGAGTTTCGGCACAAGCTAAATAGCGAGGTCGAATTCAACCGCTATTCGGAGGAGAATTGTAGCCGTCGCCTGCTCTGATCGGTACTTTTTTCATGGCTTCTCCGATCGATTCCAGGTGAATGCCGGAGCAGTATCTTAACAACGGACCTCCGACCGCGCGCGATCGTTTCTTCTTCTTCCTAGTCCTATTCTTTCCTCTTACTTACACACACTTACACTAACATACACTACACCATCAAACATATTGAGAAACCAGCCTGGCCCTTAGACCTTGTTCCGGCTGCGGCGGTGCCCCGCTGTTGGGAGATATCTGGATGGGGGGGGAAGCCGGAATCTGGCGTGTAGGTCGGCGCCGGACCTCACCATCCATCTGTGGAAGAACTTGTAGAATTTTGTTGGCAACTTTCTTTTTAACCTTTTGTGGTGCTGATACTGAATACCCAGACGAAAGATATTGTTGAAGAAATCTGTAATATTTTAGAATAGAATTTTGTGGACAGGAGAGAGAAGTGGACGATAAGTGTAATGCCAATTTCATTACGCCACTGTGTATTTGGAATGTACCAGAGAGCGTTTGTGATAGTGCGTGTGAATCTATTTTGGAAACTTTTAGTTTTGTTCATATTTGTTCTATAAAATTATGTGTGAAAATGAGTAGGTGGCTATAGAAAACTGACAAAATACATTCAGTTCTCAGTTGCGGAGAAACCGTTTTCAAAAAACAACATAACAATTATTACAGCTCTGAATTGCGATCAAAAGGTTCTAGAACTTCCTAAAAGTTAAAGAAACTTCCAAAAAAAATCTTAAAAAATCGAGATAGTGTCCTGACATAGGCACGTTCTCCCAGGTACATGCATCCTTATTTTTCTGCGTTCATGATTTTCAGTTCCACAAAATAATGTGTGATACTTTGGTTTGCCTGTGCGGAGAAGTTCGTGTGTCATGTAATAACGAAACGATACAAATCTGAACAATCTGCACACTGGATTACCCGATACAGGTTTTTGTAACAGGTTGAAAACATAGGCGGGTGCATAAGAAGGGGCATGGATTAATGCACCCACCCTAAACATTTGAAAAGGGTCCCATAACCATACGTTATAACACATTTCCAAAAAGATGACCAATTCTTTATTTTAGCCTCTTTCTAGCCGGTAATTTGAGGAATAAATGCAGATTTGCGGATTAAAATGCCTATGCATTTTAAACATATGGCAACACCGCGGATAGATCAATATAAAATCAATTGTATTTACTAACTGTATCACTAAAGTTATAATTTCATTCTTCTTTTTATATTTTATTTAATTTTAGTTAAATATGACTGGTAAATAAGAAGTAAAACACAATTGTGAAATGTTCAATTTGCGTATTGCGTATTGAATTGAGACTTTTTGATTGTAGGAACACACTTTTGGAATCAACGCCTTGACTGGTATTTGTTGAAACGTAGAAATTAGTAAATATTTTATTTAATATAAATTACATTTTGTTGATAACAATAATAATCGTAAATTACATATAATAATTACCAATCTTAAATTAATGGTGATAACAAATAAGGCTGGTAATGGAGCAATGCAGTTTGTTAATTATAGTGACTTCAAATTTTGCAATTCCGGAACCATTGAATATTAAAGGGAATCTTACTATGACCCTGACCACTTACTACCACATCCGCCATTACACTCACCATGTCCCTACAACTTATTTTTTTTTTTAATTTCTTCACTTTTCTTTTATACTTTTCTTCTCTTCTTCTTTCTTTGTATGTACCTCCTTTTCTCTCGCCCACAACTCTCATGTATTAATTTCCCGTAGTATTCATCTCATTTGTTATCACCAATGGTTTCCTTCTATGAGTGACTCAAGCAAACAAATTACTTTCACATGAGTATATTTTTTCGAGCGGAATAATGCCTGGAAACTTAACTATTACTCCACTATACTTAATCGTGGTCGGAGCGATATTAAACTTCAGAATGCTACCGCAAGTTCGTCTTAGGAGCAAATTCTACTTTGGCGAAAGGTTTCCTCGCTCGCTCCTGCCCGATCACTCACTGCCCATTCTCTCGCAAACGCCCCCTCATTTCCAGAGCAGTTACGCCGAGCGGTGCCCTCTGCTGAGCCGCTCCCACTCTGCACCCTTCCCACCAATCTGTCACTCTCCCAACGGCTCATTCTATTTCAAACCAATGTTTTTGAATTTCAAACCAAAGACCTCGAGATTACTCATCTCACGTCCTTTCATTACTTCTATGATTAATACTAACTCAACATTTGCGATTACATCACACGTAAAGAAGAGTAGAAAAATTACAACACAAATGTACTACTCTAAATAGTATGGAAAATCGAAAATCCGCAATTGTTTCATGTCGTTCTGAAATTATTCTCCAAGATAAATGGAATAAGGAAGATCTACACATTCTGGAAAATGCAATCCCTATTCACAGGAAAAAAGTGTTTCTGAAATTCAAAATAGATATAAAAATGTTTCTGAAAAAGTAATTGAAATGCATTATATCTGCAAGATCTGTGCATGTATGTTAGCAGTTGACCATAGCAGGAAATCCTGCTCACCACTTCTGCCCCAAAACGTAATGCACCACAAATAATTATAATCACTGATCACTTTTAAGAAAAGGACACATATCAGTCATGATGGATGTTCTTTTATATAGTCACTAATATTTGCATTTGAAAACACTAATATTTGAACTAACATTCGCTATCTTTGCTTCTCAAACTATAACACACGCTTGCTCGCACTACAAAACGGACTGCTGATCGACTGCAACTCGCATAAGGAAACAATTGACATAATGAACAAACGGCGGCAGATAAGCGTGCTTTCCATTAATTTTAAGTTATGACGTTTTTGTGTTTATGCTAATGCTATGCTAAAACGGTTAATATCAGCAAGCGGTAACACATCTCGGACTCAATTTCATTTAAAGCAAAAATAACGCAATTTGATTGAGTTGAAAGTTCAGGTTTTGTTTTTAAACGAAAACCCTTAATCTGTTTAAAGTATATACATTATTATCAACATTATAATTAATCACCATCATATACATTATTGTCTGTTCCTTCTGGAACGCCTTTTTCCTTTAAAAGATTTCTCCCCGCTCCCCGCAGTGAGCGAGACCAGCGTGTCCTCTCTGTTGTCTACCATTGTACTCTCCATGTTCCTCCTTCTTTCATCGAAAGTTGTCCGCGAGCCCTTACATTCGGTGAAATCATAAAAGTTAATGCTTCAGCGTGATAAATTAAATGTTTTCAATTGGCACAAGCAAATAATACATTAAATGACATACATGAATAAATCCAAATTCGGGACACAATTAGCTGGTACAATATTCTGAGAAAATT
Organism: Gryllus bimaculatus; assembly: GCA_017312745.1. Taxonomy (NCBI): domain Eukaryota; kingdom Metazoa; phylum Arthropoda; class Insecta; order Orthoptera; family Gryllidae; genus Gryllus; species Gryllus bimaculatus. Next base: position 4,118,463 of record BOPP01000104.1, read on the forward strand.
AAAGGAGTGAAGACATGACCATCTAACTGAAACAACATCACGGCTAACATTCACGTCACTGTGTGGTTGAATACAGCACAGTACAGAGTCTATTTTCCAAAATGGTGCTATTCTCTCATTAATAAGTCTCTTTTTTAGGCTTACGGAAAACCTATGTTCATTCGAGAAGCGAGAGAGGAAAAAGGAAGAGGGAGCGAGAAGTAGAAGAATATTAAGAAAACATTGGAAAAAGTATAAAATGGAAAATAAGCTGACGAGAAGAAAAATATAAGATATCCAAAAAAGTGACAAAATGAAGGGGGAAATAAAAAATGAAAAGGTGAAATAAGGAAGACAAAATAGAGCAAGGTTAATTGACGTAAGCAGGAGAAAGAGAGAAAGCGAATGATATAAGGAGAGTAATGACAGAACTGGGGGGGGGGATAAAGAGAAAGAGAGAAAATGGGCCTGAGTGAATGAAAAGGTAAGGAGGCGATATGTACACTGTATACTTTCAAACCTGAAGACAAGAGAATGGGAAATGTGAAAATAGTAATTTACCTTCGTTTAATAATAACAATAATTATTAACTAGATATAGACCCCTTCTAAAATGATATGCATTGAGCCATTGAAACTCAAGGGGAGGGCGATGTACTCGTATTTAATTTGCTAAAAGGGTATTACTGAAGCGGTGCACTCACTCACTCACATATATACTTACTGAATTGGAAACGAACCGAATGGGTTATTTATTATTATTATTATTATTATTATTATTATTATTATTATTATTATTACAGCAATGAATTAACATTTGTAAGCAGATGAGATGGTCGTAAAGAACACGAAACATGGTGATTGAAAGTAATCAATAAATGGAACATCACTTCAAGTTATTAGACCAACCCTCCAACATTGTTTCAGTTGCAATTAGCATATATGTTTGTTGTTGTGTTGTTGTTGTTGCATTCCAAAGAGAAATGGAGGCAGAAAGGCGCACGGCTGCGCTCGGAGGCCTCGCGGCGCGACTGGGGCGCGCTCGCGGCCGCCAATTGCGTGGCCCGAGGTGCGCCGGGAGTGGGCGCGTAATGGGCGCGGGGCGGGGCGGGGCGGCGCGAGGCGGTTGCCGCCTCGTTAGGCCCGCGGGTCAGTGCGGCCTCCGTCCTCCTCTCCTCCTCCTCCTCCTCCTCCCTCTCCTCCTCCATCCCCAGGCCGCAGCCCCGCCCGCGCCCTGCCCGCCCGCCCGCCCGCTCGCCCGCACCGCACCGCCCGCATGCTCCGCCCGGCCCCGCGGTCCGGCCGCGCCAGCCTGCCGCCGCTCGCCGCTACGCCTTGTCCGCTACACCTGCTCCGCCCGCCCCGCCGGCCCGTCGCACCGCCGCCCCCCCGGCCAGCCCAGCCCCGTCGCTTCGCCTAGCCGCCCGCGCCCCGCTTTCCGCCCGACGTTCTTCCGCCCGCCCGCCCGCCCGCCCTCGCCCCGTCCTGGCCCGCCCGCCGCCCCGCCGTCCTCCCCGCCGCCTGCCGCGCGGCCCCATCGGCCGCGACAATTGAACGCCGCGGCCCGCCCGGCCGCTCACGTGAGCGCCCCGGGAGCGGCCGCCGGCGGCGACGGCGCGGGCCAGCGGGCATCGGGGCATCTGGCGGCCCAGTGATTAACGCGGATCGGAGACGGGCGTTACGTTGACACAAGATGCGTGATGACTTCTTCGATTAGTCGGATCACCCTCGCTGACAACACAAGATTTGGGCCCTGCCCTGAAACCTTTAATGCAACCAAATATTTTCAGAAGGCGAGACACCCATGAATTTTGATTAGAATTTTTTCTAGCGGTGAAATAGAATCGGTTTCTTTGTATATTGCCTACCGAAATCAGATGTTTTTAATTTCATATTTCTCTTTCCTAAACGGAGCAAAATCATTGTAATAAAAATTATCAAAATCATGAAACGAGTATTATAGCATAATCTACACACATTAGTGTGGGCATTTTCAACTCCAAGATATTTAAAAATAAATGGTGAATGCCTCATAGATATGGCCGTAGGAGTGCGAAAAGTCGACGTGTTTCGTATTGGAATTTCGTTCCCCCACTCGATTTACACGCTTCCTTTCGACGAACTATTACAACGTTTTAGCGAAAGCGGGCATAGGGAGGGTCGCTCCTGAGCGACAGCCCTCATGTGCCCCTTTACTGAAACACTAAATTCGTTCCTCAAAAGGAAGCATGAAAATCGGGTCTTACGAAACGAACGAAAAACTACGTACGGTACTTACTTCACAGTTACAAGTATTCTTGAAATCGTTATTTCGTTCGTCTTCTCAAGTCTATTTTACTTTATCGGTCAAAGAAATGAGAAAACTTGAAAATGAAATATCAAAGTCAAGTTTCTTGAACCTTTGGTTTAAAAACTGACAATATTTGTTAACATGACAATTGAAGTGAGGTTCGTACTTTTGGGGAAGAAATCCATCCTTAACGATACAAAATAATGTATCGAGAGTATTTCTGAGGATTCTAACTTTAAGAGCACTAAGCCAAATTTAAATAATGTATTTTGGTTGTGTTTAAAATATTCATAACAGCATATTTACATATGTTGTTTCGTACTGCTATTATCACCTCCTTTTCCTTTTACAACAGTAAATTAGGGGTACTTCGGTAATTTCCTATACATTCGGAACAGTCAAGAAATCTTAATTTTATTTCAATTTAATTATCATACTTAATGAATTGTCCAACAAATGAGTGTATTAACTATTACATATTCATATAATGCAACACGTGCCTTATTCTGTTTGATAATGACATCTCTTACAACTGTTATTAATGTCGTCACCTTCCGCACTAATTGGGTTTGTGAGCCCTAATGCTGGCAATTATCTTCATGGACAGACGGGTTTCAACGGTATGATTGGTAAGTTTCACAATTTATTCCTTTTTTTAAAATGTTCATTAAGTTTAGAATGTGTTGGTCATTCGTGCAAAATAATATATACTAACTCATTACATCAGACTGAGTGACTCGTGGCTAAAGTTCTCGTTTCCCATGTGGACGTGGCCTGGTTCAATTCCTAGTGGGGACAAAAGAAATAGAAGTTTGTAAATTCCACCAAAACGTAGGAAAATGGAACAACGATAGCTGATGAATTGAAAACATAACATAGATGTTGCTTTGTAATGACATTCGTGCTGTGAAAGGGTTACTAGTAGGGTTAGTAGTGACTGAGTGAGCAAAGTCAATTTCTAGCTGAGTGAGGAATGTATTAGCAATCTAGCTCTTCATTTTGCCTCATTAGGGCTCTCTGGCGGTGCAATGGGGGATATGACCACTCTTTGAGCTGATAACTGTACAGACAAAAATATAATAAGAGAATATAGGCTTCGCTGAGGACCTTTTCACGTAAGAAAATATTTTTTTTAGTTTTGGGATCATTTTTACTACCTTCTTTGGATCACATTTACGTTGAAGAGAAAGTTATGTAATGATTTTTTAAAAAATCGAGATTTTATCGACAATATAACACTGGTACTTCCTAATATCGAAAAAAACAAAATTCTTAATAATTTCGTCAGTTAATTTTTACCATGCAAAACAGCTCTGCGCTTGTCATTTTTTTTATATAAACTCATTTAACAATTTTTCCAAATCAATTTTGTCGGTCATGTCGTCATAAACATGTAAAATCGCAATACTGTACAGCAGATATTGCAACATAGTTGATCACATTTACGTTTTGAGTTGGCGCAATACCGAGAAACGTCGTTCATTTCAGGAAATTGCCGTTTATGGAATATTTCTCTCGCTCCAAATCCATTGTGGGTATTTCACCCACTCAGGATTTTAGCTACTCGGGTATAGACACCCACCACACCCACATCATGCGCCAGGCCTACCAATAACAGGAGAAAGTATATGCTGTTGTGGTAGCACTAGTTTAAGGACAGCCTCCGCTCTGGCGCCCCGTAAATCGCATTTACGTTTTCAGTTGGCGCAATACCGAGAAACGTCGTTCATTTCAGGAAATTGCCGTTTACGGAATATTTCTCTCGTCCCAAATCCATTGTGGGTATCAGGATTTTAGCTACTCGGGTATAGACCCCAACCACACCCACATTATCCGCCGGGCCTACCAATAACAGGAGAAAGTGTGTGCTGTTGTAGGGCCACTAGTTTAAGCACAGCCTCCGCTCTGTTGCAGGAGTTGGCCCTGGCGCTTCTCGTGCTGGGGTCTGCGTTCGCCGCCTCAGCCTCCGCCGCCAGCTTCTTCGGCGCCAGCGCCTTCAACGGCAGCGCGCAGGTGATGAGCTCTCGCACCACTTCGACGGCGGGACGGTGTCCGTTTGCGTTCGGACGGTCGCTTAAAACGGGTTTCTTAATGTCTGTCATTACAAATGGGAAAATTTTAAATTCCTTTGTAATTTACTTAATCATTTCATTCCTGGCAATAATGAAGTCCTCTAGAAAACTTGTATCTTGATAGTAATGAAAAAAGTATTTATACGTTGACTTCATCATCTTTATTATATTATTATATTATTATTATATTATTATATTATTATATTATTATATTATTATATTATTATATTATTATATTATTACATTATATTATTATTATTCCTATAATTCATCACTAAAAATGTAATCAGTCGCCTGAATATAAAATCTAATCCGCAATACAACCAAGGGAGGAGTAAATCCTCAGTAAAAAGTAAAAAATACAATAGATCTAGGGATTGTCTGTGCTGCTACAACACTTGGCGCAAAATGTGAGTTGTTTCCAGTAAAGCAATGTCTTGCACTTCCCAGTCTTTTGAACGATTTGGGAGTTTAGCCTAGTTCTTAAACAAATTTTGCGGAACAAATCCCAGAGCTCTGATAACTATCGAGACGACCTGTGCTTTTACGCCCCTCATTCGGCTGATCTCGATTTCAAACTCTTGTATTTAAGATGTTTCTCTGCCTCTTTAGTTACGACGTTTCGATTGCAAGACTTAGCAACATCTACAAGTAGACACGTTTTTTCTCCAAATCCCGAATAACAATACCCAGTTTCGTTGCCGCTATCGTGCGATCAGTTTGAATTTGTTGGACGTACAATATTGTACGCACTTCAACAGACGTCACTGGTTTTGGTGAGTATTTGTACCATTCACACCATGTGGAATATCGAGGGGATTACAGATATGCCAGTGGAGATAACTATACATTCTATCATATCTTTTCAAGTAATTGGTCTTTGCTTGAATTGGCTGAGACGATATGATCAATGGTTCCTACTTGTTCCTGGCAAATGCAGCTTTTATCATCACGGAAAATTTGGAGAACCGTTTTATCATAATGTCGGTTTCTCAACGCCTGATCTTGGGGAGTTATTACAACTGCGTCTGATATCTATTATTATTATTATTATTATTATTATTATTATTATTATTATTATTATTATTATTATTATCATTATTATTATTATTACGGGTGAATTTTACTGATATATCATTTTTTTACTTTAGAACAATGTCGTTTAGTATAGAAATTCTTTTTATGTTCTGACAAAATGAAATATTCCATTTTTATAAATAATTTTTTTGCATTTTTTGTCGATTTCGTCTAAGAAGTCATTTTTTATCTTTTACTCATTAATCGCTAATTTCATCGATTTTAATACCATTTTACGGTATTAGCTTCAAATAGTATTTACGAGGTGCAACAAATGTTCACCACAGTATTCCTGAGTAACCTATTCGATTTCTTCGCCCATGCATTGTAACGTCAGCCGTTGAGAGTACTACGCATACCAAGGTTCCTGTGACGTGTCGGCGCCATTGTCAGTTTGGCCGATTTCGCGATAAATAAATGCAGATATTTTCTTTTAAAGAACGGTCCAAATTCAAAGTTTGCAAGCTGAGTTCACTTGAACAGAAGGAAGAAGCCTCGATTACATCAGTATCATATCCAACAACTTATGTTGCTCATCTGAAGTGGTTTTGATCAAATTTTTTCCGTCATTTTTCTTTGTTTTCATGACATTTTAAAGCATTTTATTCATCATTTTAGCAATGTTTTAATCCATCAAAATCCACTCATTATTATTATTATTATTATTATTATTAATATTATTAAATTATGGAAGAAAACCTTCCTTCCTATCATTTCCCAGCTAAAGTAAATGTCAAAGAACAACCGTTGATAATTCGGGGTATGACGCTAGAATGAACTATTGTCTCTTCCCAAAAAAGTGTGTCGTTGTCTCGGGATTTGTAACGCGCGCTCTCCTAGAACGGCAACGTCCGTCTGCGCAGGTGCGCGCACGTCGCAGCATCTCCGAGTTCCCCAGCCGCATGCACGCGCGCCCGCCGCTGGACGGCGACGAGGTGCTGCTGGAGCCCGTCAACATCGACACCTCCTCGGTGAGTGCCCTCCTGCACCCGGCGCGGCGCGGCGCGGCGGATCGCCCACGCGGGGTCGCCAGCGCAAGGGACCACACACTATGGGATCGAAAGTATCCGGTCACGTGGCTGCAAATGACTTTCCAGTTCGTGGCGCCCTCCGTCGGTAATGCTGGAATTCAATAGGGTGTTGGCCCACTCTTGTAGGCTTCATGAGAGAATTCACTCTCGCAGGCATACTTTCAATCAAGTGCTGGAAGGTTTCTTGCCCATTCTTCACGGAGGGCTGCATTGAGGAGAGGTACTGATGTAGGTCGGTGAGACCTGGCACGAAGTCGGCGTTCCAAAACATCCCATAGGTGTTCGATAGGATTCAAGTCAGGACTCTGTACAGGCCAGTCCTTTACAGGGAGGTTATTATCGAGGTTACACTCCGCCACAGGTCGTGCAGTAGGAGCAGGTGCTCGATCGTGTTGAAAGATGCAATCCCCATCCCCGAATTGCTCTTCAACAGTGGGAAGCAAGAAGGTGTTTGAAACAGCAACGTGATACTGACACGCAAAACAATAAGGTGTGCTAGCCCCCTTCACATACACAAGCAATTCCGTATCAGTAAAAACCTTTATTTTTTGTTTTTAATAAATAGATATGTAGTATTCCGGCATTATAAATGACTCTTTTAGTTACAAGAAATCATTCATAAAATAACTTATCAGGACACAGATTATGGTGTTTTTGCCGTTTACGGCAGGAGATTGCTTCTTCACACAGTCGGCTCCGGATCTTCTCATCGGAAAGGGTAAGATCATCTCCATCTCTCGAGGGAAACAAGCATTGCACTTACGGGAATATTTACCTTAGACGTTTACTAATCAATCAATCAACACCTATGTATGCTGTATGTTTTAGAGATTAACGTACGGGGGTGTTGATAGTGCAAACAATTCTTTTAGACGGGGGTCGATGAAAGAAAGAAAAAAAGTTTGGGAGTGCCTGGTGTAGGTGGACCACTAGCAGCGCGCGTGGAGACATCCGGGAAACGCAAGCACTACGCTTACGGGAATAGTTACCTTATAAATTGGCTAATCAATCAATTAATATCTATGTATGCTGTATATTATAGAGGTTAATGTACGGGGGGGTCGATAGAGCAAACAATTCTTTTAGAAGGGGGTCGATGAAAGAAAGGGAAAAAGAGGTTGGGAGTGCCTGGAGTAGGTGGAACACTAACGAACACATTGTCTAATCAATCAATCAACAATCATGTATGTTCTGCATTGTAGAGATTAATGTACGGGGGTGTCGATAGAGGAAACAATTCTTCTAGAAGGGGGTCGATGAAAGAAAGGGGGGAAAAAAGGTTGGGAGTGCCTGGTGTAGCAGACCCCCGTGCGAGCGCTGGCTTCTCGGCGCAGTTCCTGGAGTACGAGCCGCTGTGCAAGGAGCGGCGCGTGCGCGTCGAGCTGCGCAACCTGGAGCGCGGCGTGGACTACTACCCGGCGCAGTACGACGAGGTGTACTGCGAAAGCGACGGCGACGACGGGGTCGTCACATCCGATAAGGTGACGTACAGCGTCTAGAAGAGCTTCGAAAACCACTAGCAGGCAGCGACGTTCCGAGCAATAACGGATACAATGACGAGAGAAGCCATTTGTTCGCTTCTTTAAGTTATAGTTTCACTTTATATGGAGGTGACAATTCTACTTCAATTCATATTATTATTATTATTATTATTATTATTATTATTATTATTATTATTGATATCAAATTTTTGCATATACCTCCACATAGCAGGTGCCAGAGAGTCCATTCACTCCACCCTGCACCTTTCGACAGGGACTCATAGCCTTACGTAATAAAACATTTTAGTTCCGTAAATATCCTCGATTTCTGATTTTCCTCTTTTTAAAATGACAGGTTGGGAAATTGATACACAACATTTGAAGAAGTTTGATTTCCAAGCCATCTGGAAATCTAAATGATTCAATAGTGGAAATAGTATTCATTACAGACGTGTTCAAATTATTTGACTAAAGAAATTTTTCGTAAAAGATTTGTATTTATTACACGTTTACACTCGTGTACATGTTACAGTCATACATTTAATACTTATTGTTAGAGTGCGTGCCTTTGTTCGTAATCAACAACTTTATCCTGTTTGGCATAATGTTTACCAACTTTTCACCCGAGTTTTGAATTTCATCGACGCTGTACCAAATCTCAAGTTTGTCCTTGACTTCTTGTATATTTCCTTATTCTTCTCTTCGTAATACCCCATAAATTATCTACGGGGTTCAAGTCAGAGCTATTCAGTGGCCATGGTAACATTTTAAATTGCTTTTCTTCCAAATTCTCGAAGACACTTTTGTCTTTGTGACACTGTGCTTTATCATGCATAAAATGCCATCTTCATTAGGGTACCACTCTAATTTGGGGGGAAAAGGTCCTTATCAAAGATTTTTGTATTGGTATTGCCTCTTTTTCCCTACGACAGTGTGCAATCTGCCAGGTCCTTTCACAGACATATTTGGAGAGAAACGTTGTTATGTATGATATCATCGAATTTAGCAAAGGCATTGTTTACTCTAATAATTTGATCACGTCTGTAATTGTATCATTACATAATAGCTTTCTTCTTGAATTACGTTTTATTTATTTTTTAGTAAAATAAGCAATTTTTTTTATTACATACTTTTCTGATACAATAGCCACTTTACAGACAGAATTGTTTGTTTGTGAAGGAGGGTGACCCCACTGGGCTCTTTAATGGAAAGAAAATCAGAGTGAGGAATAATAAGCAATATGTAAATATTTTAATGGATATGACTGCGCACGCCTGTGCATTTCGGTCTTTTAAATTGTAGTTAACTAATACAACGCAAAACAGTGTAGAATTCCGAGTAACAGTTGTGGTGTGATGATTGCCATATCCATTTGTTCTCAATACTTAACACAGATCATTCCGCGATGCAATGAATATCAAAGTTTCGGGACATCATAGGTTTCCTAAGAAAGTCCGTTCGTTCCTTTTAATATAAATTTGCCTAGGGCCCAATTTCTTTATTTATCATAAATGTGTTTTCATTCTTTCATATTCTTTATAAATTATTAACCCAATAGTTTCTACTATGTGGGAGGGAAATTATATCCTCATACAATGTTGACAGCGTTTATTGCTGTATTTGCTTCACAATTTAATTACATATAATAAAAGAGAATGGGCAGGGTGTCCAGAGGTTAAAAAATCTTGCGCAGATAGTGATTGGTAGTATGTGGTTTTACAGTAGATACACACACTTCTTCCAGTTTTCTTTACTTAAAAGAAACTGACTGTGTAGAACATGCTCCACCCAGAAAACAAGGGAGATAGTATAGAATTCCTTCCGAAAACGCCTTGTGTGTTGCAGTGCGCGCACCCTGGCTTCAAGTGCGTGCAACAGTACACGACGCTGTTCGTGATTCGACGCGACATCAAGAAAGACTGCTACCTGCAGAAGGCGACGCTGAAGGTGCCGTCGGGCTGCGAGTGCATGTGGCCAGCGCGGCAGTTGGGAGGCGCCAGCGACCACTACTGACGCCCCCGCCCCCTCGTCCCCCCCGCCCCCTCGACGCTCTGCGCATCTGCGCACGCGCGCTGCGCTCCGCTGCTAATAAACACGTGCTGACTCCACGCAACTGTGTATTATTTTCGCTTCAGGTTTGCCCCCCCCGGTCCTGTGTGCAGGCTTCAGCCTGGTGTAGTAGGAGATAATCCTTTCCATGTGATTTTAGGCATCGGTGATGTGCGCTCACAGTGAAGAGGTACCGTGTCCAAAATCTTGGATCTGAGAAGAACTTCCATTTGTTTACTCATAAACTAGTATACATTGAGTGTAGTATACTAGGAAGTATAAAGACTCTTGCGTAATGCTCCGAAAATATGATGATCATGAAACGGATATCTCCATTTTAGGGTGGTCTTCGTGAAGTCCCTAGAATATGTTCGAAATTTTCCACCGACAGAGTTGAGCTCAGAGACAGTATTTCCGCCGTCTCTGCGGCTACTCTGCCCGGGAGAACCTAGGGTTTGAGTTCCGACAGGAGAGGATTTTCGACGCTAGCTAGATAGCTTGGTGTCAATGTGCCCTAACAAACAAACCTCGAACCATCCGCGATCTTCCCTTCCTCGACCTTGACCTATCCTCTCCCCTTACACACACACACACACATTACTACACATATCACAAATCCAGTGGAGCTTAGAAATTGTCCAGGATGAGGAGATACGTGGAGGAAGAATTCCTCCACAAACGGGTGCTCGATTTTAGCGACGGGAAGAAACCGGAACTACAAAGATAAAACATTCATTGCACCAACAGAACCAATAACCACAGCAGTTACGCTTGCCAGGAAACTCAATCTACCAATTGAAACTTTCTCCAAAATGAACCAACACTTTTCTTTAAACTTCTTAACTTGGAACCAAAAGGGCTCATGTACATGATTAGGTCACTTTATGTTAAAATCCTCAACTTTGAAAAAAGCTAAAATTTAATTTCTGGAACCCTACATATTCACCGTTAACGATAGGGAATTTTCTTAATGCAACCTCCTTAATATTAAAATAAAGCAGTGGTGCTACATATTGGCACAGACTTTCTCGCACTAATCAGTTTTCTTTGGTCTGAGATAGCTTTCCGGACTTGCCACATTCTCCTGCGAGATGACATCTATCGCCGCCGAAAATACATTACAAAACTACTAAAAGTTTCAAAAAAATTTGCATGATCTTAATGAAAGAATGAAGTATGGATAAGAAATTTCATTTGAAGGAAAAAAACTCTCATCTCGAATTTTTACTTCCTCGTATACGTTGGATCGGGAAAGTTATGTAATGCTGCGAAAAATCTATTTTGAGATTTCCAAGGAAATACACGTTTTGGAGCCCCCAGATACCGAAAAAGTGTTGTTGTTTTTTTTCATATCGTCTGTCTATCCATCTGTCTGTCCGTCCGTCTGGTGTGTGTGTGTGTGTGTATGTGTGTGTGAACACTACTAGATCCTGACCCAAGCATAGGATTGTTTCCAAATTTAAAAAACCCCTGTCCATCTGGCTCGAGTCGAAACTTTGAGATTTTGAAAAACATTTTTCAAAATTTGGGGATACTTTACATGATGCCCACCGGACATTTTCAAACTTTTCTCAAAAACTGCTCCAATTTTTTTTTTGTAAAATTAGAGTAATATAAATTTATAATCGTGGCATAGATCTGATTTTCATGGTTAACTCAGAATTTTCGAAAATTTCAAAAGATATTTTTTTTAGGTATCTTCATCCAACTGCAAAATTAAAGATAGAGATTTTTTTCTTTAAATACAACTTGTTCTCCATAGTCAGTTCTTTTATTAAGGCCATGTACATTTCAAAATTTTAATAGTCTTCGCGCAATATTGTGTGCAATATGTGCAATTTAAAAAAATACAAAAACAAGATTTTCTCAGAAACGGATCCAAATTTTATCTTTAAACGTTTGGTAAAGATAGTACTAAATCACTCTATGAAATGACATGAACGCAATATTGCTCTATTCTTTCGCTTTTTTCAAAAATTACAAAAACTTTTTTATTTGTCCCTCGTGTTATTAATATTTATACTAGCGGCAATTTGTTCTCATTATTGTATTTATGTTCTTTAAATAACGTCATAAAGCTTCTCGAAAACCCAACCGTTTTCAGTGAAAATTTCTTAATTCCGCATTATAGGAAATGCTCAAACGCTATTTTCTCAAAAACTGCTCCAAATTTTTCCTTCAAACATTTCGAACCGATAGTGCTAATTTCACGTAAAGTTCACATCGGTATTTTGTTGTTTTTTTTAAATTATACAAATGTAAAGTTTTTGAAAAATGTCTCACGCCATTGATATGCCCATTTACAGCAATTTGTAAACAGTATTGTATTTGTGAGTTAAAGTACTTAAAATGACTTCAAATTAAGTTTTTCGAATTCTCAAAAATTTTCTGGGAAAAGAGTTTTAAATTTCAAATTTACAGTAACCCTAAACGCCATTTTCATTGAAAATGGCTCGAACGTTTACAAAGAAAATTGCCATTTGGGACGAGGTTTTACTTTTCTTTAATATTTTTAAAGTAATAATTCGATTTTACTATTGGGAAGCCGAAAAATTAAGAAACTGTCAAAAAAATGTACTTTGGGCGGCGATAGATGGCAACCGGTAAGAGTACGTGGCAAAGCCGCATAGCTAGCCGACACCAAAGAAAATAGAAAATTAATGCAGGAAAGTCTGTGGCATTCTATAGCACCACTAGTGTTGTTGTAGGAAGACGCAAAAAAATTAAACTCTAATAATTTTCGTAAATTCAGAGTTAACCCTGAGATTCGGACTTGCACTATATTTGTAAGTGTATTTTACTCTACTCTTACAAGAAATTTAAGGAAAAACTGTAAAGTCGTTGTTGCCAAACATCTTAAAATGTCCCTGGGGCTTCGTGTAAAGTACCCCCAAATTTTAAAGAATGTTTTTCAAAATCGCAAAGCTTCGACTCGAACCAGATGGACACAGATTTCTTCAATTTCCTACGCATGGTTTAGGCGCTAATAGTGTTCACAGACAGACGGACGGACATACACACGGACGGACGTTTTGAAATACAAAACAACACTTTTTCGTTATCAGGGGAGCCCAAAACCGTTGTATTACCGTTGAAATCTCGAAACCGATTTTCCGCAGCATTACATAAATTTCTCTACACTATGTATATTACTCCGTATACTTGTATATACGTATTACGTACACGAGAAAGTAACTAATGGTGCTACAGAAATGACACAGACTTTCTCGTTGTAGTTTTCTATTGCCTGGGATAGTTATTTCTTTAGTATGGGATAGCTATTCTGACTTTCCACATACTCTTGCTGGCTGACATCTCCCAAAGTCCTTTTTATCAAAATGTTTTCAATTTTCGGTTTTCGAATACTAGTAATGTTATCTTAAACAGTGCAATTAGAATTACCCTCACGAAAAGTTTGCAGAAAAAAACTGGAGCCCTTTTGAGACTATGGCGTTTGAGCATTTCGGCAAGTTGCGGAAATTTGAGCTCGTTTTCACAGAAAACTTTTGAGTTTTTGAGAAACTGTTTAAGACATAATTTAAAGTACATGTACATGTAAATGTAGTAATGTAAAAGAATCACCGCTACTGTAAATATTTACGACATGAGAAGCTAGGCAAAAAATTGCATTTTCGTAATGTTTGAAAAAAACAAAAGAATAGAGCAATATGGTGTTTACGTCATCTTACATGATACACTAAGCACTAACCCTACCAAAAGTTTAAAGAAACTAGTGAAGCTTCCAAAGCACAGACTTTCTCCCATTGTTTCTAAATGCTCCGCAAATTTATACTACTATATCAACTAGCAAGTGTTTTCAAGCAGCAAATGATTTTCCTTCACCAAGACTCGAACACAGATCCTCGCAGTTAACGTGCCGGCCTTCATTCCACTAGGCCACAGAATCGCCACAGGGTTTGAACTCGGGCAAAGGCATAAAAAGGTAAATGCCTGATTCATGTAAAAAAAAGCTAACAATCAAAATCAAACCAAGCCCCCAGTCCGTTCAAATCAATGAGGGAATATCAATTTTTGAAGAAAATCAGCTGAACGGTTTAGGCCCTATCGTTGACCTCAGACGGGCGTTTTGCCGTCAAACGATTTTTCTGTAACAAAAAACAAAAAAAACATGGATTCTGGCTACATCACGAGTTAGAGGTTTTTTTTTCTAAATTTAGCAACAGGATTTATCCACTTCTTCTTTTCCAGAAGCCGGCAATAAGGTTTTATTTTGCTAAATTTTTGGCTTTTCTTGGCTCACGATTACATAACTTTCTCTTCTTTCGAAAAATTCGTAAGGAAAAATAGAATTAATTTCGGAATCATTAGCGATATCTAAGTTGGTCTCAAGGGAATTGATTACATTCTATTTAAATTTAATAATGATATACTCATTATTTTACTTAAATTGGCTCTTTCACAGGCATAGATAGACGAACAATTGATTTGATGGTACATGCATTTTACGAATCGAATAAGAAATGTAAAAATTGTGATAAGTTGAAAATTCCAAAATCACATACATACACTTCCAGTTTATTTATCTTAATTAATTTTGTTTGTGATTAGAATTGATTAAAATGGTTTTCAAAAAAGCTTCTGGAATTCTCAATTATTTTCTGCGGCAACAGAGAATTGTGACTAATAATATTCACCGTCAATGACTCGAACCAGCGAACTTCCCCTCCGAAGGGCTTTGTCCGGACCCGCCAATTTGACACCACGGCCGCCAGAGTAGAACATGAGATACACAACTACTTAATAGTAATACGTATATAGCGGTTTCAGTTCTAGCATTAGGAAGCCTAACAAGTGAATAAATTTGAAAAAAAATGTCCTTTGGGCGACCAAAGAAAGTATCTGGGAAAATAATGACGAAAACCAAAAACTTAGTTCAGTCTACAGAAATTAGAAAAGTTACTACTGCGAGAAAGTCAGTGCTATTCTACAGCACTACAAGTTTTATTTACTTATTTATTTTCTTATTTATTTACTTATTTACTTGAAAAACTTTCTATGTATAAGGTTGCTTATATAATAATATTATTCATATTTTTGAGTTCAAAATTATCAATTTTTCTATCTTTTAAACCTTTGGGGATTAAATTCTTCTATTATTGAAACCAATCGATCTTTTGTTTACGTTCAACTACATTATTGGCTTATGGCGTTGATATCGGTATTCTCCGAATTTCATATTTAAACTTGACGAAACAATAACTTATAAAAACAAATTTGAAGGTTTTGTAGTGCTTTAAGTTTCTGTGTCTGCTTTGTTATATAAATGTAACTGTTAAAGTAAATATTCACATACCTAATTATATATCGTATAGTTTTTCATTTACGCGACCCCGTGTTCGATTCCTGGTCGAGACAAGACTGTAGTGTGCGTTTTCCTTACAATGTCCTAGTGAATGTTAATGTGTGACAATGAATTCACTTCTCAGGTTGAGAACACCGGAATACGGTGCGGGGATGTCTACGTGCTAACTACACGCACCCCATTCACCCATGCCAGCAAGGCAGGGACGTCGCCGGTAGGTCTGGGCCGTTCACGGGCTGTCGCGCCAAGTACATACATTCGTGCACTCATTCATACATAGTTTTTAATTATAGATAAAGAAAATGTTTGTTTATTATTGAAATATACTAGCCAAGTAACTACACTGGTTATGGCTGTCAGCGCCATCTTGGTACCAAAAATATATCAGTATTTATGATGACAAGATTTTTAAAAAGTGTAAAATGATGAAATAGTTTACGATTTGCAAACTTTTTAAATATTTTGTTGCTGTAATATACATGTTACATTTGTGTCCAGATTGACGGCTGATTACATACAGTGTAACAAAATTTATGGGACTCATTAGAAGAGTTCTCAACCCCGTGTTTATATATTATATATATATATATATATATATATATATATATAATATATATATATATATATAGAGAGATGAGAGAGAGGAGGAGGAGAGAGAGACGATTACTGCGCATTTTCGCGACCCTCCAAATTTTTAATCCCTTTTGAGTACAATGTTTAAGGAAAATCATCGGTTGGAAATAGGTTCCAAACATATTTTTCCGAAATTAAAAATTTGCCATAGAATGTTTTTAAAATTGATGATACAAACTTCTGGAGAGCGATATTTTTCACAGTTAAAAAGGATTTTAAAAAATCCTCTGAAGGCGACACTGTGTAGAAGTGTTCATTGGCTTTACTATCCATTGAACCTGATGATATGCGCCGCTAAAATTTTCATGACTTAATAAAAGAATTGTCTCGGCAAAACTGCTTTAAATAAGTTATATTTTAAATAAGTTACTGTTTTAAATAAGTTATATTTTATATATTTACTATGCATATGAAAAGTCAATCGTAAACCAAAAGTATTAGAATGTGAATTTATTGATTGATAACATTGATTAATAAATGAAATGCATAAATGTAGTACTTACTTTTTAGTTAAGTTATATTCCAATTTTTCATAAATTTATAAACAAAACTTTGAAAATTCTATTTAGATAGTTTTTAAATTAAAACTTTGAGTTTAATGTATACATTTGGGTTAAAAAATTGATCAATGTAACCCCAAAATATTTACTGCTTAGAGCTTGGCCCTGGCGTTGACAACAGGCGAGTTTTGCCGCCAAACGATTTTTCAGTATCAAGAACCAAAAAACATTGATTCTGGCTTCTTAAGAAGAATTCGTAACACGAGAAAGTAAACATTTGGAGCCGTTTTCGAGAAAATATTGGTTTTTGTATTTTTTTTAATAATGCACACATTGTACGCTTACTTGTGTACGCATACTTGTGGGAAGCATTGTACAAAATACTTCAATTTTTTTAAATGTACATGGTCTTAATGTATAGTAAGAAGTAATTATAAACACATTTCATTTGAAGGAATAATCTCTATTCTTAGTTTTGTAGTTGTAGGAAGCCGCAGAAAAAAATTTAATCTTTTGCTATTTTCGAAAATTTAGTTATCAGTAACAATTGGACCTATGCCATCTTTATAGGTGTAATTTACTCCATTCTTACAAGAAATTTAAAGAAGAAAATTTGAGAAAATTTTGAAAATGTGCCAAGGGCTTCATGTAACAGACGTACATATATTCAATCTATTCGAAATCGACGAATCCCGTTGGTAATTTAGCTCGTAGTACAAGTATATCTTCCATTTCAAATATTTTCTCGGAGTACCAAAACATGGAAAACTTAACTTTCTACAACTTTAATAATTGTGTTTTTAATAAATGTTCTTGTAAGTAGCTTTGTTATAATTTTTTTTTGAAAGTTTCTTACCATAAAATCGAAACAGAGTGAAAATCATTTACTGGATTAAATTTTTATTCATATTTTACTTCAATATAAGTTATTCCAGGAGGCAGAGATAATTCGGAGCTGAGTGAACGTTTCGTATACTCCTGTAGCAATTTTGTGTGATATTACTCTTTTTTCGTAATTCCTATGATTTTAATTATCCATTCTATTCATATAATGTGTTAATTCGTGAAATAGTCAAACTAAATATTACACGAAGTGCTGTGATATTACTTATGATCTGTGTTTCCAAATGTACCAGGATACAGGTATTTGTTCAGAATTTTAATGGAGATATCATGAACCAGGATGAACACATCCTGGTATGCTTAAACACAAGGATTTAAAGTCTATAGGAGTTGATGCTGTACAATTGTATGATTCGTTTAATTTTTTTTTATTCAGTAATTTAAAACTAACATCAATATTACAAATAACTATGATTTTGCTGAAAACACTGCTGTAAAAACAGAGGGTGTTATATGATGGTCTTTTTCTAGCGTAAGCTATAATATACAATGATAGGATAATCGATTTCTTCCATTTAATTTATCGATATTAAATAAATCGTTATCGACCAGTGGCGGCTTGTGCCTTTAAATAATGGGGGATGCAAGCAAAAATAGAAAATGAATTGAGATACACTGGCGGAAAAAAGTATTGCAACACCCAGATTGCATTGTACAATTTATTTATCCGTACTGTTACAACACTTACAGACAGTACTACACATGATTACATGAGCAGAGCCATTTGAGACTCGCACGTCCGGCAACAGATAGAACTATAGACCGGAAACGCCACATTAAAACTGCGTGTACCCGCCGCGGACAGTACAACAACCCCTGATGCGGGCTGGCATCTCATCGTGAAGGTGGCGAATACGAGGGTTGTCTTTTATATTTCAGGATTAGAGAACAAAAACAAATATTAATAATCGACTTTATTGTAAGTACTTCTTGTACTTAAGTAACTTTATTGTTTTTCAAAATATCCATGGAAGATGCTTGTACACTTTGCAGAGTTTGAACCACTTGTCGAAGCACTTTGCACTCTGAGGTCTCTCCAAAACATGCATTTGAATCAGCAACTGCTTCTTCAGGTGTCGAAAACGTTGACCTCTCAGTTTGTTTTTTACGTACGGGAATAAAAAGAGGTCATCCGGTGCCAAGTCAGAACTATATTGGCGGATGACTCATCAAATCGATCGTTTTGGGTCTCAAAATGCAGTTGTATTGAGCGATGTGTGAGAGCTCGATTGTCGTGGTGAGAGTGGATCCGTCTTCGGCGGTTGGTTTTTCCTGATTTCTTTGGAGAGAGTTGGCAAAAAATAGTTGTGTACACCAGAATTGACTGTTCTGCGTTGTTCTAGTGGTACGGTTCGAACATGTGCCAGTTTTTTCCGAAAAAACAGGCGACCATCTGTTTGTAAGTGCTTCGTGCGCGAACAACTTTTGTGTTGGATTTTTGCCTCATTCCTAACACCCCATACAGTCGACTGCTGTTTTACGTTCAGGCTCATACGCGTAATCAACGATTCATCACATGTCAGCGATGTCAAGCACCGCAACGTTTTTTTTGAGCATTTCTTTTGCGACCAATCGACACGAGCCTTTTTTTGAGCATTTGACAAATTGTGTGGGATCTAACGCGAACATTTTTTTTTTTGCACAGCCAATGTATAACTGTTCCACGCCTCCTGCACCTCCCTTCTCAGAGCAGGCAGAGTTGTTGGGGAAATCGCAGCACGGGTCACGCGTGGGTCCAACATGTCCCACACATGCTCGGTCGGGGACAAATCCGGCAAGCGTGCCGGCCAGGGCAGTTGAGGAACATCGCGGTGAGCGTGTTGAGTAGCGCGGACAGTGCGAGAGCGTGGGCATTGTCCTGCTAGAACACCGCACTACCCTCCCGTTCTGGATGCATCCCAGCGCTGGTCAATGATCCCTCCTCGATCACCAAAGACGAACGCGCGTTGTGACTGATAGCATGTCACACCCGGGGTGAGCCCTACGTGATGTAGACGAACACACTCCGGGCGCATGCGTTTGCCTGTGCGACGCCGCACTAGCGTGCAGACAGAAGCGACTCTCATCACTGAATACCACTGCACGCCATTCCGTCTCCCAGCTGACCCACACCACGCCAAATGTGCCCGACGATGGTACGGCTTGAGTGGCATTCGGGCTAGCGGTATGCGCGATTGTAATCCTGAAGCAAGTAACCGGTTCCCAACGGTTCGTACTCTTAGAGACACACTGGGGCCACATGCGTCTATATCTCGGCGCAAGTGGCCGTACGGTTTGACAACGTTGCTCCCATGATGCGTCGATCTCGACGTTCGTCAGTTCTCCGCGGTCGCACCGAAGTGGGTCTGCGGCTGTGGGAATGATCGTCTACCCATCGGCGCCAGCACCGCAGCACTGACGTCGCATCGCGGCCTACGTGGCCAGCAATGCGCCGAAAGGACCACCCGTCTTCGCGCAGGCCTACAATCTGACCCAGCTCTAACTGATCTAATTGCTTAAAGGAGAAAGGAGTGCGACGCCGTGGCATACCTAAGTCCCAACTAGACCTTATCGCAGTGGACAGCGCCTTTTGAAGCTGCGGAGTAGATGGCGCGTCCGTGCCATTTCATCACGCTGCCATTACGTCATCGGGCGTCAGTCTTCTGTGAAATGTTAATCACGGCTTCTAAGGCCCCCCATTCCTGACGTCCCTTATCGCCTGCTTAATTGCTCGTGCTCTTCCCAGGGTGGGAATATTATTTTCCGCCAGTGTATTTCATATATTCAGGTAGACATTTCGTGGAAACTACTAGTTGGGATGACCGTTTTAATGAGCTGATTTTTTAGAACAGACTTTTTTAAAGACAAAAAACTGTATTTTTCATTCTATATTTTCCAACTGTTAATTTTTTGCAGTTTTCGAATATTCAGAGAATTCAACGAAAATGAGATCAGCACCATTTCTTTAAGCGATCTTTCTTCTGTTCTAAAAAAATTAAAAACATTTGGAACGGGTTTTGATAACATATTTGTTAAGATATTTCAAGCGCAAATTATGCAAAAACTACTCATTTTTCAAAAATATGTATATTACCTTTTTTAAAGAGCTGTTTTTTCGACTAACTTTGTCAGAGGAAAAATCTCCATCTTAAATATTGTAGTTTTAAAATGTCAACTTTTTGCTATTTTCGAGAAACCAGGCAATACTCGAAAATGACTAGCACCATATTTTTTACGATTTCGTGTTACACATTTTGAAAAAAATTAAAGAAAAAATTAGGAGCGGATTTTCATTTTAAAAAATTAAGGAAAATTGCCTTTACTTCGGGTGAAAGTTCACAAAATTACTCATATTTTCGAAAAGTAGACCATGACCTTATTTCAAGATGTCTTTAAAGAAAACAGATTTCATTTTGCAAAAAAAAAAAAAAAAAAAAATCTTCAATATTACAATTGCATGAACACGCGGGAAAAATTGAATTTTGGTAATTTTCGAAAATCAGGGATTTTAACCAAAATAAGGCCTGCACCATTCTCCTAAGCGTCTACTATCCTATCCAAAGACAAAAATGTAATAAAAAAATTTGGTGCCATTTATTAAAATTACGAAAAAATGTCGGAGGGGCTTATTGTGAAGTACCGCATCAACCAATTAACATATCTGTTTCAAATTCCAGGGACCGCGACATCCGCGAGAACGATTGGGGAATATCAATTTTCGAGAGAATCAGCGGAACGGTTTATGCGCTAGCGTTGTGCACAGTCATAAAGATAGGCGTTTTGCCGTCAATCGATTTTTCGGTATCAAGAACCCACAAAACATGGATTCTGGCTATATCACGTGTTAGAGAATTTCTTTCTATGAATAGAAACTGGATTTATCCACTTTTGCGTTACCAGGGACCGGCAATAAGAGTTTTTGTGTCGAAAATTTGTCATTTTCCGGCGCACGATTACAATACTTTCTCTTCTTGCGTTAATAAGGTCGAGAAAGTAAAAGCGGACTGTCTGCTCAGTAGTCACGTGGCAACCTTTAACAGTGTGAGTGCTATCTGAGGTCGTGGCCAGGTCACAGCACCACAGCATTGCACAATACGGGGACCAAAGGCCTGACAGCTTCAAGATGCATTGACAGTGTAAGTGCTCTGTGTATGCCTGTGCTCGGTGCACCATGGACAGCATCGGACATCATCTGTCCATCTCAATATGACAACATGCAAGAAACATTGCATTTTGTGCACAACGCATATAAGCCACGAAGCACACTCTGTCTCAGCCAGCTGTATAACAAGAGGTGCGAGAGTGTGGAGCAGTATAGAAACAAACACTAAGTATTTCTTGCGTGACAAGCCACCCTATAAGTGGGATGCAGAAAGTGCAACATAAGAGCATGCAACAATGGATCGTGTGTTATGCTGCTGGTAATTGACCCAAGATATAAAGGTCTACTTACGGTGTAGGCATTCTGATGTTTTGTAGCTCTACTTGTTCAAATGACTGAATCGATCGAAACTTGGGCAATAAGCTAAAATTCGTACTTGTAGTAAACCCTATATTCTAAAAGTACATTTTCTAAATTAATAATATGTATAAGTAAAAAAAGAAAGAAAATACCGAATCGTTATTTATTAATTATTAGATAAATATTCATTAATATATAATACATTATTATATAAATATGTACTAACAATTTGTCTATAATTGCCAAAAACACCTATAGGTGAAAACAGGTAGCTTATCATAAAGTATTTAAACATTAATGTCAAAAATATTTAGTCAATATGAAACATTTTTTGCATGTCACTGGAGAATTATGTTACAGCTAATTAATTTATAATTGAGGTTTCATTTTAGTGTGTCATTGCCCAAAAACTTTCATTACTTACTGATACATTTTGAAATCAAGTTATTTGTTTATTTCCCCTTCAATTTTAGATACTTTTGTTTGTTATAATTACTCCATTTGTTGGTTGTAATTTTTTTTTGTTGGTTATTAATCATTGATAAAGAATGTCTAAACCCAAAAAAAAAGGCAAACAAGTTTTTAAATCTGAGACTGAAAGATCTTATGATATGATTTCCTCAAATAAATTTCAGAAACAATATTCAGAATATTTGAGACTAGGAATTGGTCCTTTGTACATGAAAATTTTAACTGATGTTAAAAAAGCAGCAAATGAGTCAGATATTAATAGTTTAGAAAACCTTGAAACCCATATTAACTATCTGAAAACTCTCTATAGTCCAGAAATATTGCAGAATTTGTGTGATGATATTAGCAATCCTCTCAGAGATACAAACTTGATAATTTTAGGGTGCAAAAGCAATTCTATTAGAGTGTTGAAATATTTATTGTATAGGGGCCATAGTACAAGTTTGTTTCACTTACCCCACATAAGCAGAAAAATTGCTCCAGAAGATGAAGATGATGAAAAACATAATGCTTTCTATTATGCCATTCGCTCAAATGATGTTGAACTTCTGGAGTTACTAATTAGTAAGTGGCCTAATGATTACTTCCAAACAAAATCTGAATTATTAGATGAAATTCTGTCTAAGGCTTACGAGGAATTGAAATTGAAACATGTTTTGCTGTCAGATTCAATGGATATATTTGTAGCAAATAAATTAGTAAAACTTCGCTTCTTTTCTGATTCTGAGCAGTCTCCAAATGAAACAACGTTTAATAATGTTAGTGAAAGAATTGAATTCTTTCTTGAAAATGTCAATTTATTAAGAGAGGAATATGCATTTTCAGATGTTGATGATAAATTTCTTCATGTATCAAAATTTATTCTGAAAACTGTTTATTATTTAAAACAGCAATTAAAATGTACTTATGATGTGCTCCCATGGGAAGAAATAGAATTTTGTTTAATTGCGTTTGTTGTGGGACACCAGAGTCGTGAAATTAATTTTGTATATAAGTCAGTATTGAGCAAACAAAAACTGCTGACTTATTTGGAATCATTTGCAAAACACCTTAGTGAAATGAAAGAATATTTATCAACAATGGGAACAAATAAGTTAATCGTATTTCCTAATCTGAAACGTGAGGAAGCCCTATTAAAAATTAGCAAGAGTTGTGATATATTTGCTGAGTTGTGTAAGGATTTTAAAATAATAAGAGATATTCATTCATTGGAAACTATCCGTAAATATGCAGTTTTGGCAGAATCAGCTAATAGTAAGGAAAAGGAAGGTCAATTTCTAATTATGAGAAGCTTACAAGTAGTTGGTGAACATTTGAAGAATACTTTGGGATCTCCAAAACTAGGAGATGAGACTGGTGAACTTCTTTTTAGTTTGTTTCCACAAAATGTAAAACAAATATTCTCAGAAATTCGAAATTCTTTTTCACATGCTTATACACTTGGAAAGAGAAACGAGATTCAAAGATGTGTGAATGATAGTTATTTCTCAAATATCCAGACTGACATTAAAAATATTAATATGTTAATCACTGGCATATTGAAAGATTGTAAAATGAAGGTAGTTGAAACCCAATTACAAAAGTTTGTTGACAGTAAAACTTTGAAGGAAATAGAAGATATTGCAGAAGTATTTTGCTCAGTAAGTAATTATGAATCTGTTGTTACAGATTATAAAATCTTTCCTGAAAGTGAAAATGATATCATTTATTCATTTGAAGAATTTATAAAGGGAATGAACAAGAAATTCATTGACAAATCTTTCTATGAAAAAGAACTTCTTGGAGAGATTGAGCAGCTGATAAATTTGGAAAAAAACTATTTGAATGTGAATGCAAAGAGTACTCAGGGTTTATTTTTACTAAAAACTCTTAGTATCAATTGGAAGAATGGGCATTTAACTGTAAAATCAATTTCTTGCCTTAAAAAAAGTGCAAATGATGTATTAAAACAGATTTCTATACCAAGAAAGGATGGTTTTCAAAAAATTGCTTCATTGTTGCTAGAGATTTACGATAATTTTTCTTCAACATTTGATTATGAAACAAAGCAACAGATGACTATTATGTTAGCATTAGTTAATCATTTTGTAAAACTCAACATAAGAAATATTAAATGGATAGAAGAATTTTGTTGGCAAACACGTATAAACAAATACAAAAATTATTTTCATGATTTTAAATCAGATCTGAAAGAAGGTAAATTAAAGCCTTATGATTGTCTCCAAGAAAGAATAAAGATGTTGAAGGATGTTCTAGAAAATAATATGACAAGTAATGATTTTTATAAAGATCTTCAATACTGTGAAAATAATGAGATTTTACAAATAATTGAAATGCTTCTGTTGGATATTTTGTCTCTTTTAGGGGATTCTTGCAATTTTTTAACTGAGAATGTGTATGTCTTAGAGAATGATTGCCCTTTATTAATTGGAAAGTGTTTCAGAAACTATTTAGCTCATGGAAATGCATGTGGTGAACTTTTCTCAATTAAACCTGCAAGAGCTGTTGTACTTAATGCTGTGATGTTTTCTAAATATAGTGTTACTGACAAAAAAAGAATTGGAAAAATAATTAAAAAAGAAGAATTGTTCTTAAAGACAAAATTAGAACAGGATATAATTACATTAACTCACCAAAAACAATTATTTCAAGCTTTGGAAAAAGGAGAACTTGAAGAGGTTAAGAAATGTATTAAAAATGGAGCAGATATTAATGCTAGAAGTTTTGATTTACAAACTGCATTACACTTTGCTGCAAGGGCCCCTAATTTGGATGCAGTAAAATTTGTTGTCGATCAGAATATTGGATTTGAAAAGAAAGATGTGGATGGACAAAGTCCCCTACATGTAGCAGTGAGATATAGGCGAAAATGTACGGTTGAGTACTTAATAGAGAGAACCAATGCCAATGTTAATGATTGTGACAATTTTGGTAAAACCTGTCTACATATTGCTGCTCAAAATGGATTTTATGATATTGTTCAAGTGCTCATAATACATAAATCTAATGTGAATGCAATAGATATAGAAGGTGTAAAACCTCTTTTCTATGCTGCCAAGAATAATCATAAGGATATTGTTTCCCTTCTTTTGGGAAAAGGAACTAATATAGATACTCCAAAAATATTTTGTGGGTTTACTTTGCTCCACACGGCAGTAGAAAATGGTCATTTAGAACTTACAAAATTTTGTCTTAGAAATGGTGCTGATGTTAATAGTCAGACTGATCAAGGTGCTGTTCCTTTACACTTAGCTACAGTCTATGGTCACTTCAATGTAGCGGAGGTATTAATTTCTGCTGGAGGAAATGTAAATGCTATGACTAATTTAGGTTGCACTCCATTGTGTAATGCGGTAGAATTTGGGCACAAAAAGCTTGTGAATTTGCTTTTGCAAAATGGGGCTGGTGTGAATACATTTGGATCTAGCTATGATAGTCCTTTGGCTTTTGCAGCATTGGAAGGGGATGGGGATATTTTAGAAATCTTATTAGCAGAAGGAGCACATGTTAATTCCTTGACAACAGAAGGATTTACTGCATTGCATCTGGCAGCAACAAAAGGTCACTACAATGTAGCTCAGATATTATTACATAATTCTGCATCAGTAAATATTAAGGATACCGATGGATATTCAGCTTTGCATAAAAGTTCCCAAAATGGCCATGAATCTGTTGTAGATTTACTACTAAACTTTGGGGCGAAAGTGAATGATAGGACAAAGGACAACAACATGCCATTACATCTAGCTGTTGTTAATAATCAGATTGACATTGTGAAAAATCTACTACTGTTTGGAGCTTCTATTAACTCTGTTAATAATAAAAATATGTCACCTCTACACCTAAGCTGTCAGAAAGGTTTTGAAGGTGTTACAAAAACACTAATTGAGAATGGTGCATGTATTAATGTAAAAGACTCAAAAAATAGAACTTCATTACATTATGCTGTGATAAGTGGCATCAAGGAAGTAGTGGAACTCCTGCTCATTAATCAAGCACAATTGCAGGAGAAAGACATACAAGGGCTTACTGCCCTACATTATGCTGCTGTATGTGGGGTTAAAACAATTCTGAATTCTTTGATTATTGAGAATGTTGACATTAATGTTTCAAACATGAAGAATGAAACACCTTTACATTTAGCTGTGAGTAGCAACCATACAGAAATTGTACAAAGATTACTAGATGAAGGGGCTGAGGCAAACGTTTTAGATACGAATTCTAATACACCATTGAATATTGCAGTTAAGAACAACAATAAAGAAATAGTTTCTTTGTTAATTTCTAAAAATGTTTACGTGAGTAACACTAATCTGATAGATGCTGTGAATTTAGGATATCCAGAAATTGTTGTTCTGTTATTAAGAAAAAATAAGAGATTTGATCTTAACATGAAGTCAGATAATGAAATGACCTTGTTATGTTCAGCAGTTTGTAAAGGTTACAGAACTATAGCTCAAATATTAGTTAATAAAGGAGCAGATGTTAATTTTGCATGTGGAAGTGAAAAATTTACTCCTTTACACGTTGCAACAGCAGGAGGTTATAAAGACATTGTACAAATGCTTCTTTACAAAAATGCAAAAATTAATGTCAAGTCATATGGAGACCATACTCCACTCCATGTAGCATCAGTTCTAGGGTATATTGATATAGTGGATGTTCTTGTAAATGCAAAAGCAGATGTAACTTTAAAAGATGATAAAAATCGAACTTGTGTAGAACTTGCAGTAGCTTATAATAATGTGAGTGTTGTAGAGTATTTATCTAAATTGGAAATTGTGGACATCAATGCGAAAGGAAATGGTGATTTTACATTATTACATATTGCTGCCCAAGGTGGACATCTAGAAATAACAAAATTCCTGGTAAAGATTGGTGCCAATATTTATGCCAAGAATTCTTTAGGTTCTATGCTATTCATATTGCAGCTAGGGAAGGCCATGTTAAGTTATGGATTTCTATCTTCTAGCCAAGTGAACATTAATGTTTTGTGAGCAGCTAATAAAGTTTATTACAATGATTATTGCTGCATTGGTTCAAATTGATTGTGAAATATCTTGTTGACAGAAAGATTGAAATAAATGCATCAGATGCCAATGGTTCAAAACCTATACACATAGCATCCTTCTTTGGTTTCATAGAAATCGTTTGTTTCTGTTAGAAAATGGAGCATATATGATGTTACTGACAAAAATTTCCGAACTCCTTTATTGATGTCTCAGAGTAGAGATATTTTTGCTTGTTTCAGTCAGTAGGAGAATTATTTGATGGGGTTGAGAGCAATAATTTTGAGAAAGTTTGCAAGAGCATAAGAGCAGGTGCAGTAGTAAATGTGAAAAATACTGACAATGTGACACCCCTTCATTATGCTGTTTGCAAGGGTCATGTGGAAATTGCCACTGTTCTTTTGCAAAATGAGGCAAATCCTAATGTTGTTGGAAAAGATGGCTGGACACTATTACATTATGCTGCCAAATTTTCACATTTAAAAATTGTGGAGTTATTGTTAATGCATGGGGCCATGTACAATGTGATGAATGACAATTATAAAATGCCTTGTGATGTAGCTGTCAATGGCAAAATCCTTGAATTATTAGAAAAAATAAATGTAGTCTTCACAAACGTTGTAAGAGGCAAGATGAAAGTCATTGATGATTTGAAAGCTGCAGATGATAATACAATGAATATTATCATAAAGGCTAAAGATAAACAAGGAAAATCTTTGCTGGTCAATGCAATACATTATAATTTTCCTTTAATTAAAGAATTACAAAGAATAATAGAAAGGGATATATTTTCTCTTAGAATCAAGGGCGGCACATTGCTTCAAAAAGAGAAATTTCAAGATGCTTTGCATGTTTATGAGTATGTTTTAGAAAAACAAAATTATGTCTTGGGACCTGATAATCCATGTTCATTAGATACAGAAGTTGAGATAGCAAAAATATACTATAAACTACAGGATTATTCAAAGGCATTGGAGATTCTCAGAAGTGTATACGAAAGGCAAAAGAAAATTCTGGGTAAAGATAATATAAAGAGCATAAAAACTAAAGAACATATTGCTTTAACACTTCACAGGCAAAATAATAATGAAGAAGCTCTAGATATTTTCAAAGAAGTGTGCCAGAAGCAAGAAGAAATGTTAGGACCAAATCACCTTGAAGTTTTAGGTTCTAAAATTCATATGGGATTGACCTTAAATGGACTTAAAAAATATGAAGAAGCATTGATAATTAATAGAGATATTTTTGAAAAGAGCAAAAAACTGTTTGGTTTCAATCATCACAGCACATTATCTGTCTATAATAATATAGCTATGGTACTAGGCAATCAAGGAAAATTTGATGATGCAATGGACATTTATAAAGTTGTTTATGAGAGAAGAAGGAGGATTCTAGGACCAACACATTCTGTAACTTTGGATACATTACGTAGAATGGCACAAATTCATTTGGGATTGCAGAACTATGATGCTGCTCTTGAGATGCTTGATAATATTTTTAAAGCACAAAAAAAATTTCTGGGATTAAATAACTTTATAACTTTGAAAACATGGTGTGACATGGCTGACATATTCTTTCTAGGTAAACGAAATTCTCATAAAGCTCTTGAAATGTACCGAGAAATCTATATGCATGAACAAAGTTTGCTAAGTCCTTGGCATCCTGATGTTTTAAATGTTTTAGAAAGGATAAACACTATTGAAATGGCTAATGAAATTTTTGGTATTATTGATCCAGTCACAGAACCCTCTTGTTTTGAAACTGCAAAGCAAGGTGTTATAAAAAATGACAAGAAAATTATTGAAGACCTGTTGATGAAAGGTCTTGATGTAAACGAGACTGATTCTGAAGGAAAGACATTGCTACATTATGCTGTTGATTGTGCTCAAAATTTAATTGTCTCTTTCTTATTGGAGAATAAAGCAGATTGTACCATTGTGACAAAGAAAGGCAACACACCTTTGCACATTGCTTGTTTAAAAAGTTATGAAGATATTGTTGAAATTCTATTGCAACATGTGAAGAAGTTCAATGAGAGTAAATTATTAGATTTTGTCAATGCAGCTACATTTTCAAGTTCTTCTACAGCCTTACATGTGACAAGAAATATTAAAATAGCCAAAGCTTTGTTGAAATGTGGAGCAATATTTAACAAGATAAACAAAGAAGGCAAAAAACCTATTGACTTAGTTTCAGATCCAGCAGTAATAGGAATACTTAAGTTATTGGAAGAAAGTTTTGAAGATGTTTATGCTGGAAACTCTGAAATTATTAATACACTGTTGCAAATGGATTTTGATATGTTTCTTGTAATAACCAATGCACAAAATTCAGAAGGGAAAACTCTGATCCAAGTTGCAAAGTTAAGAAACCATCATCACATAGTGAATACAATAATAAATGTATCAAGTCAGCATAAAATGAATGGTTATAACAATTATGATGAATATCCCAGAAATATGGGTTTGACTAAAACTGAATTTATTGAAATAAAAAATGTTAATGAGTTATGCAAGTTTATTGTAGGTAAAGGTTCTTCAGATCCATTTTGTATTTTGCGTAATGCTGAAAGATTCATGATTCAGCACCAACACATGTATGATCAGGCTGTAAAAGTCTTCAAGAAGCTGTTAAAAATACAACCAAAAGAATTCGGTTTCGTGTTTCTTGAAATTCGAGGACTAATAACAGAAGGTTCTAGTGATGATTTTGGAATGCATCATAAAATAGTTGGTACTAATTTCCATAATGCAGCTTGTGCAGGAGAAATGTATGTTCTTAAACATTTTTTAGCTGAAGGATTTAATGTAAACACACAAGACTGTAAAGGAAGAACAGCTCTGCACTATGCTGCTAATAACAAACAAAATTGCGTAATTTATTTTTTATTAGAGAATGGAGCAGATTGTTTACTTACAACTGATAAAGGAAATACAGCTTTGCATATAGCCTCTTCTAAAGGTCATGGAGAAATTGTTGAAATTTTATTGCAACACATGAAGCTAGTGAACTTAGAGAAATTACGCGATTTAGTTGATGCAAAAAACACTGCAGGTACTACTGCATTACATGTAGCTCCAGATTTGAGAATTACAATGGCACTTTTAAGATGTGGTGCTACTTATAATGCTGTAAACAATGCTGGTCAGTTACCTATTGATTTAATGAAAGATCAGGAAATAGTAAGTATTTTTAAGTTGCTAAACAAAATTTTTGAAGCTGTATATAAAGGAAATTCTGAAGTGGTTGACATTTTCTCACATATTGATCCTCTTGTACTCACTGCTATTGCTAATGTGCGTAATCATGAAGGTAAAACCATCAGTCAGTTGGCATTAATAAAAAACCTTCCAGATATTGCATATGTGTTGATAAATACTCTGAAAAGCTATAAAAATCTCGAAGAAACACGTATCTTAAGATATTTTATTATGGATAAACATGAAGATGAAATTACAGATCTTAAAAAACAAATATGTGATATCCATTCAGGCCTTCCAAACTTTCACAGAGCACAACTGATCAGAATACAGGAACTTTTCTTCAGTTGTCAGAAAATATATGAAATGGCTGTGAAAAGCTATGAAATGGTTCTGAAAACTCTTGGGCTGAAAGTGAATGGAAGTAATTATGTTTTAAATGAATTAAAAAATGATTGCAGCATAAAGCCATGTTTGAGCTTGAATTTTCTTCATCAAACTGTAAATAAATTTGTTGATGAGGGTGATGTAGAAGCTCTTGGAAAAGTATTGGCTGACAAATATGATATTGATTACAAAGATTCTGAAGGAAAGACACTCTTACATCGTGCAGTTATTAATTCTCAAAAAGGTATTGTACATTTTCTTTTGACTAAAGGGGCAAGTTGTGTGAATATCTCTTTTGATGGTAATACCCCTTTGCACCTAGCATCAAGTAAAGGTGATTCAGAAGTTGTTGAAATGTTAATAGAGTATGTGAAGAAAAATAACAACAATCAGTTAGACACTCTTGTCAACAAACGAAATACATTTTCTGGAAACACAGCGTTACATGTTGCTACTAACTTTGAAATTGTTAAAATGTTGTTAAAAAATGGTGGAGGTTATGATATTATAAATGAAGAAGGGAATTCACCAATTGATCTTCATAATGAAGAAAAGACAGTTTATATGCTTGGATTGATTGATAATCTTTTCAAAGATGCTCACAGAGGTGATCTTAATATCCCAAGAAAATTAAAACAATGCAACTATGAAGATTTTACACTTATTATAAATACTTTGAATAATCAGAGAAAATCAATTCTAGATATTCTAGAAGACGGTAATCACAGTTTCTTGCTTCATGAAATTAGAGATCTGCAAAAGATATCCAATCAAGATCTTCTAGATATTGTGGAACCAGATTCAAATTATTTACTTAAAATGTTTCCTAATAGGTTAGCACGTGTTGTGAATTGGACTTATTGCACACTTCTTTAACAGATATTGAATAATGTATTCGAAAAATATTTTATTATTTTAAAATTGATTTTCTTGTAGTGCATTATATAGCCTATGTATGTAATCATTAGTGTGTACCTTTTTTATAAAATGCTGTGAAACAAAAGAGCCCGAATGGGGGCCATCCATATATTAAGTAATGCAAATTTGAAGTATCTTGAATGTATCCCCTCTTTCCCTGTACCTTTCCCCATTTTCAGTAAGTAAAAATGAAATGTAAAGCAGTAAGGAGGAGTTGTATTTATTTGGTTAAATTGTTCATTGCGCGATCTTGGTCATTAATTGAAATTTATGATAATTAAATTCAGAATTAGTTTACAATGCATACTGCACCTAACAATAAGATTAAAGACAATTCATGAATTAAGGATGAACGATAGGCTAGAAATTTCTGATGAGCTGTGCAAACGCTGTTGTGGATAATGCGTGGTTCCTGTGTCTGCTTAATTGGATTCCAGAATATACTATAGATCAGTAATGAATATTTTCTTCTAATCTAACACATTCAATCAATATACCATTGGTGAAAAAAATACAGTACAATCTGTCTAAACCGGAACCTGTACAAGACGGAAACCTGCCTTAACCGGAAAATTTCCTCGGCTCGTGAAGTTAAAAGGCATTTTACACGACGTACAACGGAATCTGGCCAACGCGGAAACGGAACGGTTTTGCATGTCCTGCGGAGGAAGAAAAACCTTCATAAAACGGAATTTCTGCGAATTTAATACAATTGGCAGAAAGGCGCGAGATATTATTAATGAAATGAATGCATCTGCAAGCTTTTTATGGACTCTATCCCTGTGACACGCGATTTAGTCGTGGCAGTTCAAAGCGTAGGCTATAGAGAATTCCGACTCTCGGAGGCGTACGTTCATGGCTTCTACTCACGCATCTTCTGCTCCATGTTTAATATCATAATCCCTCGACGAGATACGCAGTGTTCAAGACCACACGGGGATATCAGAAGCTCATAGAACTGCGTTGTAACGCATTAGGCGTTGAAATAGTCGGTAAGCTGTTTGAATACGGCCAGTAAGTCGTGTATTTTTCAACTCAGAAGCTGTGAATAAAGAGAGTTTAATATTCATTTATTAGTGAGTTCTTCCATAAATACGTTTCTGAATTTTGAAATTTATAATAAAGTATTGTATTTTACTATTTTTAGGACAAAAACGTCAATATCACAAGTGTCATAAACTGGACAACCTTGCATAAAACGAAAACTTCCCTAAAATTAATTTTTTTTGTTCTGATCAATTCCGGCTTAAACAAATTTTACTGTTTTTCAACTTATTGAAACCATTTATACATCTTAACTTTTTAATTTCCTTTTTGAAAGAAAATTATTTTTTTAAAATATTTTAGTTTAAGACTAAATGAAAGGAATTATTTCAGCAAATGTTGAAATATTTCGAAAATATATATCAGCATTATGTAACATTAAACTATGACCTCCTACCTCTATGTAACATAGTCTCAAACTCTCTTCCTCTCCCCCTCTTTAGTGTTACCTAATTTATGGAAGACTATGCAATAATAATATGAAGATTGTTTTATAGTTTTAATTTTGATACATTACTTTTCTCTTAAATGCATAACAAAATATATAGTAATAGAAGCAACCTTGTTTGCTGACATTTAAAAAAAAATTATTTTCATCATAATAAAAATAATTGTCTAAATAAAAGCTGCTGACACGATTGTATACAAATTAAGAAAATTCAATTTCTTCAACTTGTTTGCCTTTGGGTATTTTGTTGCTAATAAAAAATATATTTGTAGTGTACATTAAAAAATCCTATTATAATTATAATATTTTTTATATTCTTCTTTAAATAACCCAAAAATAATGCATTTTGTAGAATTTTATGTCAAACATGTTTTTATTTAAAAAACTAAAGCAATTGTCTTTGCATTTAGATGTGATTTTAAATTATGTAGTATGTTTCTTTGAATTAGAGTTATTTCTATTTTCTAATATTTTTGTTTAGTTTTTTGACAATCCAAGTGAAACAGAAAGTTGTTGAATGTAGGATTGTATGTCCGAGTACCACAAGAGTGTTCTTACCTGAATTTGTACTTAGTAATCTTTATATTTTGTAAAGTTTGATTCTGTAATTAGAATGATATTTGATGTTGATATTAGCACTGTTAAGGATTTCCTTGCATATCCCAATAAGAGTTTTATTATCCAATTCCAAGGTGATATTCAGGAAGTACCCAGATATTGCCTTAATTATTGGAAGTACTGAATCATGAATATTTATAAAATTGTGGGCTATTAAACTGTGTTTTGAGACTGAGATTAAGTAAACATTCCTAAATTTCATTTTATTCTGAAAACATAATTCATTCTTGTTTAAATTAATAATTTTAGTATTCATAACATGGATATTATGTATTTGTTTATAAAAGACATGCATTTTTAATGTTGCTGTTAATGTAGTTTTTTGGTAAACAAAAAGATGTTGAAACACATCATTATTGAGGTGCCAAAACCTTTCTACTTCCAAAAATTTAGAGGAAGTAAAATTATTATACACTGAAAGAAAAATATTAAAAGAATCAGTTGTAATTTTTCCTGCATGATCCTCTGTCATTTTAATTACTGATCTTGGCAGCCACTTCCGCATATTCATTTAAGGTCAGCAAAAGATGTACATTCCTCAAAGATGTACATTCTTGAGAAATAAGGATTTGCCAATTATTTTTGACAACCAAATTATTTTTGACAAGATTGTGTTCTCTTAAATAATTAAAAATCAATGCTCAAAATAATTTGAATAATTAAATATTAAAGCTCCAAGCTTGAAAAATGAGCAGTAGTTAACAGTGTGGATTAATGCATTTGCACGTACTTGGTGCCTCAAGTAACTCTCTTTAACTAAATTTTATAATTGTGCACAATAATTAAATATATTTTTATATCAGTTCACAAATTGTAGTTTATTTCTGTAATATTTTTAATTAATTACACAAATATTCAATATTTTTAGGGTTTCCTGTTAGGTCTGTCTTAAGGACCCATATCATATTAATTTGGATAGGGATGGTCGGAAAATGTTGAAAGTGCAACATGTGGAAACGCATTTAATATTTGGAAAATCAATGAGTTGTTAAATTATATAATTGTATTTTTAATGATATTAAAGTATCACTTAGAAGTTATATGAAAATATAACATTCTTATTGATTTCATTGTTATTACTTTCACCTTATAAGTACATATATACAGAGTAATTATACTTAGAAAAAGTTATGTAATGCTGCGGAAAATCGATTTCGAGATTTCACCAGAAATACACGTTTTGTGGTCCCCACCGAAAAGTGTGTTTTGTTTGGTTTTGTTTCCAAACGTCCGTCTGTCCGTCAACACCACTAGCGGCTAAACCATACATACGATTTTTTCCAAATTGAAGAAACCCACGTCCATCTGGCTCGAGTAGAACTGAGATTTTGAAAAACATTCTTCCAAATTTGGGGGTACTTTACATAAAGCCATCGGGACATTTTCAAAATTTTCTCAAAAACTGCTCCAAATTTTGTCTTTAAATTTTTTGAAAAAATGGAGTATCATACACTTATACAAGTGGCATAGGTCCGATTTCACGGTTAACTGAATTTTCGAAAATTTCCAAGTATGATTTTTTTCGGTGTCTTCCTTCAACTACAAAATTAAAGATGGAGAGTCTTCTTTCAAATGAAATTTATTGTCCATAATTAGTTCTTTTATTAAGGTCATGTACAATTTTTTGAAAACTTTTGTGTTTTTCGCGCAATATTTGCAAGTGTGAAAAATAACTAAACAAGACTATCTCAAAACGGCTGCAATTTTTTTTTTAATTTTTGTAGGGATAGTACTAAATTCAATCTATAAGATGACATAAACGCCACGTTGCTCTATTTTGTTTTTTAAAACATTATGAATTTGCTCTCACATCGTTAATTACATTAGCGGCAATTTCTTTACATTAATGTATTTATAAGCGCATGTGCTTTAAATAATGTCAGATTAAGTTTCTCGAAAACTATGTTTTCCGCAAAAATGAGCTCCAATTTCTCATTTTCAGAAATGCTCAAATTCCATTTTCTTAAAACTACTCTATTTTTTTTCAAGCTTTTACAACAGATAGTGCTAATTGCACTGTTTAAAATGGCATAGAATTAATTTTGTTGTATTCATTTGTTAATGTTTTTTAAATATTACACAAATGTAAATTTTTTGAAAGATTTCTTACGCCTTTAATATGCACATTTCCGGTGATTTGTAAACACTATTGCATTTGTGACAAAGTGCTTGAAATGACGTCATATGAAGTTTTCCGAAACTATAGTTTTTTATGAAAGTAGGTACAAATTTCGAATTTACAGAAGAGCTTGCCATTTTCTCAAAAAATGGCCCCAAATGTTTCAAAGAAAATTGCCATTTAGGATGAGGTTTTATTGTTCTTTAATATTCTTAAAGTTATATTTCTGTTCTACTATTAGGAAGCGGAAAAATTAAGAAA